>SCLF01063425.1:0-20067 GCA_004367975.1 Mesochordaeus erythrocephalus
AACGTTACCAGGGATAGGTACAATTCTCTCCACATTTTGCTCAAGCGTTTCGACATAAATTTTGCCCAGAGGGTTAAATAAATTAGTTTTTTACAATTTAAGACAGTTGTGTCTTAGTTAGGAAAACATTGAGCGGTACTTCTCAGCAGAATTTTCATGCGTATTCTTTAGGATACCTTTCGACCGGATGTTGGGGAAGAGTTACGTAACTCTCAATAATCGCACGTAAACCTTTTGAGAATAAGGAAAAACATTTGAAAAAAACAAAATATTTTGTAAAATCTTCTAGACTTAGTATTATTTTTGTTTGGCGTAAGAGTGTCGGGGTTTATACATTTTGCTACATATAATGTTAACGAAATGCGTAGACCGAATACAGCAAGATTTGGCGAACAATATAAGACAAAAATAAACGAATTCTGATAAAGGGTGTGATAGTTATAGGGAAACTCTAGAACTGAAATTATTGTTTTCACGACATTGTGTCGAGCGGCATAAAGTGCAGCGTGAGGGTAGAACCATTTCTTCAGCGTACGGGTTAAGATCATGTTTTATATTACGGATTAATTTATTTAACTTGACGATATGATTGTGTCCTAAACACACTTATCGGTGACAACTTATAACAAACTTAACTACTCTGATATGTTGAGTCCACCTCTGATAATAAAACTAATTGCATGGATAACTGTATGTATGATATACCAGAACTATTTCCAGTAAAAAGTAGTCTCCACAATTTTTCCACATATTTTCATTTTAAATATTGTCATGCCTGGATAATGGATGTTACTTCTTCCATATGGGTTTTTAACATATTTCTAGTCATATCACTAGTTTATCCAGTCCCAGACGGGTTCCTACACATATTTATAGAATCTTCGGCTTCTATACTCATGAAACACTGAAAAAGCAGTTCGGAAAAACAAAATTCTTTCTCTGTATTGTGTTTCCACAAGCCTTCTCTATCTTATGCTTAAAGCGTGAAATTCTTACATCAAAATAGCTCAAAAACTGTTTGAACCTGGTTTCATATAAGTCAGGCTCATGAGTAGGTTCAAAATACAAAACACGTTTTGATCTCAATTCATGTGATTGGTTCAATATTGATTATAGAGAAAATGTCCTCGCCTTTCTTGAAGTCATATTCACTATAAATCCCAAAATATTTAGTAATACTTACGTTATGTGGATTCGTATATTACTTCGAGTTCACGTTATGTAATGGCCTGCGATTGACCTTAAAGCTGCTTGGTCGATTTCCGATAACGTACGACTGTGAAGTACAAGATATAATTATTTTCGAGTTGATATTTGGACCATTTGCATATAACTCGTTTCAGTTCTTCAAGGTATTTCACCACTTAAAATATTAAGGATTATCATTTAATTTGAGCATTATACGTCTTATATTTAATTCACTTGAGTTTCTAATAAGTCAAGTTCCAATTCCTTTTAATAGAATTAGGAGGGATGATCATAAATGTTTGAAAATGTTTTATGTTTCACGTAAACGTTTTCTAAACTTTAACAGTAACACGTATGTCCAAAGCCAACCCCCTCCCTAAAAGTTGCACCCCAGAGGTTAACCTGACTTAGTTAGTCTGATAGAGTTTTGTCTTACGGTTCCGAATCTGTTTTCAGAATGTCAAAAATTATACCCTTTATATGGTTAACTCCCTCTAAAGACAAAACGTGAGTCGAATGTAGTTGACCTTGACCGTCCTGAAATATAGTTTTAACGCGGTTGTTTCGAGTCGGTTTTTTAGTGAACATACTTTACGATCTTAGCATGTTTTCTGAGTCATAATATAATCGAAAAGTGAAACATTCGTGATTTTCTCACTTTTTGAAAATGTGTAACTTTTTCGGTCCAGTTTTTGGCCTATAACGGGTCACGTGTTAAGAATTCGGGGTAGGTACTCTGAGAAGAATTGAAACTTGAGTCATGACGCGTCGAATAAGCCGACTTTCGAGCCAATCCGCCATACTTCACGAAATGACAGTTTTAGCTATCAGTCGCTCACTCCACATAACGGGTCTATGATAAAATCTATCAAATACCCTTAATATTTGATATGTTATAGGGTTATAGGGAAAAAGTGCGTACAACCCAAGTTATGGTATTTTAAAATTTCAAAATAGGGGTTTTTGGAGGTTAACTGTACGAACGAGTATAATTTTGTAGCAATTTCGATTTCTTAATTCCATCTTTCCGGATTGAGGGGAAAGATACGGAATCGAGCTTCGATGGTCGCCACATAGTAATTATATGGTGATGAAAGGTTATTAAAATTACTAATGTTTACCTAAACCTTTAGCGAGGAGAAAACATTGGGTTTGAAAGTATTTTTCAAAAACGTATTAATTATTTGAAATGGCGATACAGACCGTCGATAAACCTGATGAAGAAGTTAGAGTTTTGGTTTGAAGTTGATCAACTTCAACGCGATCTCCGTTACCAGCGTAATTCTTTAGCTCAGCAAATAACGGGTTTCGCTAAGCCTACTGTAATAGAAACATGGGTTGGTTGATACTCTGTCATCTGTAATTATATATAATGCGATACTATATGTTAGCATTTAAGAATGGACTACGACCGGTTAGCATTATTTGCATTGGAAATTTCGAAAGAATGTGGCAACAAATTAACCGAAGGATTTAATAGACAAGACCATGACATTGTTACAAAGTGCTCGGATGTCGACCTTGTGACCGAAACAGACCGAATGATTGAAAAATTCATATTCGAAAAAGTAAAAGAAGTATATCCAAAACATAAGTTCATCGGCGAGGAAAGCCATGCAGCTGGCGAGAAAATTGTTCTGAGCAACGAAATAACGTAAGTTCCTGATAAATATATTTCATTTAACTTCACAGTAAGACTGTTCAATATGCGCTCTAACCTGCTCTAACCCCGATGTTAAAATTTAAACATATTTATAACTTTGTATACATGTATCAAATTTGTCGGGTGATTTACATTTTATAGTATTTTGAGTCGGTATTACCCACTCAAAACCAATAAATGTATAAGTTGCTGTACGTCAAGCGCAGGTGTGATACATTGTCTGGAGACATAACTGATATGTATTTTATATTAAAAAAAAACAGTTTTCCAGAGATCATCTTTTTTATTGGTTACGCTGGAAATTGAGCAGTCGGAATCTAGTCAAATTCATGGACGGTGATTGTATCACATGAAACCGAGTAAAACGTACAAGTTCATAAAAGTACCAAATCGTATGTTCATTTTGAGCACCTGCCTTTCGTAAGAGCTTAGTAGTTTACAACCAACCATTTTCTCCTATAAATGGCTGTATTTAGGGCCTAATCAACAAATAGTCTATACTATCATGCTAAACTAGTGTCTAGGTCAGCCCCAGGGGACCGAAACCGACCTTTTTTATAAAACCGTTAATTTTAACCCATGTGGTATTGCAGCTCACCCAACTAAATCGGTACTAGATTAATTGGGCGCCTGGGCATCCAATAAAAGTATCCAAAACAGACTGCGATTATTTCCTTTAAAGCTATGGACCTCTAAAGTCACATGTTTTCCCTCACATTTTTACTGAACATACATTGGGACCTTGTCCGGGTTTTGGCAGCAATCAAAAATTATTGATGTTGTGACTTTTTTTAAAATTTGTACCTTTTTTGGCCTATAACTGGTCACGTGTTTAGAATTCTGAGTCGGTCATCTGAGAAGAATTGGAGCTTGAGTCATGAGGCTTCAAATAAGCTCACTTTCGAGTTAATTGGACATATTTTACGAAGTCAGATTTTTTGACCTAACTACATAACGGGTATGAGAAAATCTATCAAATATCCTTAAAATATGATATGTTGTAGGGTTTGGCATCAGGATCAAAGTTATACATTACGAAAAGTGCCTACAATTGATTCTGCTCAAGTTTTGGTAATTTTAAAAAGTGAAATATTGTGAAATTTCTTTCAAAATGTCCGATTTCCTCCGAAATTTGACTCATTCGATACTAGTCAAAAATGTCAAAAATTCTAGTACATTTGGTAGTAATCCATAAGTCCCTTGGCAGGTCTCATTGATCTTGTTATATATTTTGGGCATTTATTTGGGTATGTGTATATGTGTAATAAGACAGTAATATAAGGCAGCTCCATTGGCTGCCCAAGGACTGCCCAAGCTTGATTGAATTCTTCCGAACTCAGAGTACACGTTGTTTCGAGTGTACGTTTCTTGACATCACTAAGTGGCTTATCGGCATGGGAGCGCTGTTGAAGACACTGATGACACGAGGACAGTCTATACGCCACTGTCTATCGGCCGACGAATTTGGATCGATGTATGCTTGCATTGAGCTCATTCTATACTTGGCTCTGAGTTTATCAATCTCCTGATCACTCTTTTCAATTAGTTGGTCATTTGCGATCCCAGTGAGTCCAAATGGCTTATTCGCCTCTAAATGATCGACCAAATGACATTTAACGAACTGGATGAAGACAGTTGTTTTCGATCGAACTCTTTTCAACAATTTCTCAATTTTCTCAACGAAATTGTTTCTCAGCACCTCGAAATCCATAAAAAATACCGTTCAATTTTCATCGTACTAAATTCCCAGTGGTAATAATAAACCTCTTGTATACAGCAGATCGTCTCTAACGTATTGGTAAAATAGCTACATTGTATGCAGTTATGAAATAGACAGGCCTCAGCGGTAAAACATCAGTAGATTAATACAACGAAAACTGGGATAAATGATTATCAAAACAGATTATCGACTGGAAGCGGTTACAAAATTTAAATGAGATTAGTAGTAAGCGAATTGATAATACATCACGGCATGTACGATAATTGAATATATTCAGCGCAGTCATAGATTACATTAAATAAAAATCAATAAAAATCAGAGAGAGCGAAAAAACTATAACCAGAGAACAATATTTGCCGTGTTCTATTAAATTAATATATCGCGCTTAATTGTTCCTTCGGTGATCTTATACTAATAACAAATTGAAAACATGGTATTGTATAATTGTTATCATATTATAAACCAAACGGAACCTGTTCAATAAATTAAAAATAACTAATTGTAAGAACTGTATTATTGACTAAATAATGGTGAACGCCGTTAAATTATTGTATCAAAAACGGCAGCGACGACTAGATAAAAATCAGTGGAAGTCAAAAGACTGAAAATTAGATAAATAAGCAATTCAAGTCCTCTATAATTAACCCGATTCAGAAGGTGACCAAGCAGTAGCAATAAAAGTGGAAAGCTGAGTATATCATAAATATTATAATATTTATGATGAATGTCGGCGGGGTGGGGGCTATTAGTCTCACACGAACTACTAGAGGGATCTAAAATCCAATATCGGACCCAACCATTCGCTACCGCCAGTCGTCAATTCTGATATCCGACCACCATAACTATGTTTGTGACTCCAGTTCTGGACAAGGTGATAGCGATTTATTAGTTTTCCTCAGCGAAGAAAATGCAGACGGTTCGCAGACTTCAACTACAATTATCTCAGCTATAGGACTAAATTTCAATTCAAATTATACTCCTACTTAGCGCTTGTAACACAGTTGTAGTAGAAAAATGTGGATTTGTTTTTTCAGAAAATTCGAACCACTTTCTAACTTCAACTTCAATTATTCAAACTGTATGACTTCCGTTTCAATTCAAACTATACCTATACTTAGTCCTTGTAATACTGATGTGGTCGAAAATTTATTATTTTTCTCCTGAAATAGCTTTGGAACGAACCAGGTCTTGACCAGAAATATTAACCAGAAATTGTTCGGCGAAATTGTCATAACCGTGTTCTCGCCGTAACTGTATTCCCGTTCTAACCGAATTCTCGTCGTAACCGTATTCTTGCCGTTACCGTATTCTCGTTATAACCGTGTTCTCGCTGTAACCATATTCTAGTTCGTTAGATATTTGTTAATTATAAAAATATGTAAAAACGTAATTGCTGCACGCGGGTAAACATACAAATCTAATGTGCAACATAGTTAGCCTGGAGGTTAGGGGAAAACTCACATGTGTCCCACCCATGCCTATTTCACGCGGAAGAACTTTCTCGGTCAAAACATTTTTTCAGTTAAAGCATATGCCTAGAAAGCCGAGAATGGCGGTGTACCTAGTGTAACAACAGCTCTGTATTATAAAAAAATAATTCAACGGGGTTTCTATTACACACCCATTATCTCTCCCTACTTGTCCCTTTTCGACATCTATCTCGCTCCATCTCCGTCTCTCGACCTTTACCCGAACAAGTTCTGGTCGTTCAAAAGCTGTTTGCAGTCTTCAATTTGTAGAAACATAAGGGAAATCTATTCTGCTTCAGGAGAAAAATAGGACTGGCAATATTTGGACTGCAAAAACTGTATATTCAATAAGCAAATGTGTACGAGTTATGACGCTTGTTTTTTCTACTAGAGAAGTGTTATACAGGCTGTAGGTATAATTTGAATTGAAGTTGAGGTTAGCAAACTGTTTTTGGTTTTTGCAAGAAAATCAACACTGCTTCGGTGTATGTTCAATAGAAAATGTTCTGTTCGAGTTAAAGTAGTTTCTGTTTTTCTACTACCACCGTGTTACACAGGCTAAGTAGGGCTATAATTTGAATTTAAATTGAACTAATACAGCTGAGATAGTTGCAGTTAAACCCGCCTGGATTTTCGCCGAGAAAAGGCTTTTGGTCTGCCAAATTAATTATATCGAACGATTTTCATCTTAGTTTGTTTAAAAAGTATTCTAAAAACTGTAATACGCAGATACTATGTAATAGCAGATACGTTCATTCGTCTGGAGATATACTTTTGGCCTCGCCGTGTCAACTGGTTAACATAAATTAACGTCTCATATTTTGAGTTCCTTTGTGCTCCGACCGATATCCAAATTATAAACCATGGTAATGTTTTACACAGATAAAGAATCTGTTCCGCGTAATTGCTGATAGCGAATTAGTACGTGACACCACTCGCGGCGTATTAATTTACTCATACAATTGTCAAATACAATTCAAAATCAAACAGCATGCTCTAAAGTTTCTTTGTATTGTCAAAAAGTCAGACAGTATTTCAAAAGTTGGTGAAAAAGTCGGACATATTTGAAACCTTAAATCTGGGGCCGTTTTTAGAGCACGTGATGACGTCATCACTTTTTCGATACCAGTTACGAACTCTCCATGAAAACGTCTACCAATTTAGTCGAAGAACACGTGATCATTATCACGGAAATGAACACCCATATTTAATATTCAATTTTATTCAGCGTGACAGAACGGTAATTGTATAGCCTTATAAGCATGCTACTACATAGCGAATAATGAAATTTAACCTGGCAGCAACAAATGTGCCTATAGACAAACTCTGTAAATGATTAGTTCAGCTTCATATATAGATATGTTGTTGTCCATTGCCAGTCGTTTAAGGTTATAAGGCATAGCTGAAATATAAAGTACTAATAACACAGCCGTTTGCTTTTATTTTCTGGTTACATATGTCAGTAGATTGTATTTCATTGTCCTTTGTCTACCCGTCCATATTTTGTTGTAGAGCTGATCTTTCCCAGCATTTCTTGGTTTCTCAACAAACAAGCAAGAAGTGTCTTTTAGATTGTATTGCACTAATAGAATCGGTCAGTGACTCAACAGAAAGCTTATTCCTCTCGTTGGTCCCCTGGCTCTCATCAGGGAGAAAACCCTCTCAAAATTTGCATTGTGAGAGGGAAGTGCAAAGCCAAACTGCAATCTGCAATAATTCAGAGTAACATTCGATGCTTTTTGCCTTCTCAAAATATTTGGTCCACTTCTGGTGCGCCTGTAGGTCACTGAACGCCTCATCACTGTTGTACCTTTCTGTGAATTTCTGCAGATTACTGATCGGGTCAAAACTTTTGACATCATCAATGGGAGCTCCTTTCTCTACAAGGTACTTAATGCAGACCTCCACATCATTCCAATCTGGTGGAATACTGAGGACTCTTGCATGGGAGTCATCCACTTCTCCAAGTACTCCAGGCATGCACTGTATATCAGCACAGAACTGGTCACAGCCCTTATCAAGTCCATTTCTGCGTTTTTGCCCGATTAGTTCCTTAAATTTAATGGACATGAAGTTGTTGCTATTGCGTTGATGAATATTGGACTGAATGCTGCTCATTATCTTCTTCACCTCGATAACGGAGTTTTTCTCTCTTTCCATTTGTTGAATGGTAGATCTCACTGAAGTGATTTTGAAAAAAAACGTCTTGATCACTATGGGTTGCTTTGCCTGAGACAGAAAGAATGCCTTTAACGCTGGAAACATCTGCATCATCCTCTCTATGCCTGGGAACAATGACAGCCACCTTGTCTTGCTTTGAGAAAGCATCCTTCTGTATTCAATGTCAACAAAAACACAGTGTATATGCTGAGGTACTGGTAGATTTTGACCATGATAGACTCAGTGTCAATATTAATCGTGTTTTCCCCATGATGAACACAATTATTCAATATGTGTGCAGGGCAACAACATCGATTAGGTTCTTGTTCTGCAGCAGCCTCTTCAAATTTGGTTTCCTCCAAAATTTGTGTTGCAATTGTCGCCAGTAAATGCAATACATTATATAAATGACGCTTGATTTCATTTGATTTACTTGGCTAAATTTCGTAGCAAATGCAAGGGGGATGATGGCCGGTAGGAATTGTTTTTCGAAAGCACTTCAAAACATATTTTCGGCTATGGCATGTATAAGGGGTAAAATCAGGGTGTAGAACCCGAATCTGAACTTAATTGCTGGACGACGATGATAGGGAACAGATTCGTTTGTCTGCCGAATGAACTAGTTCATGACAAACTACTAACACTATACTTCAATGGCTTAACAAAATTAATGAATACTGGATATATTGTTCGCCTAGAATTAGCTTCAAATTCGGCTTCTAGACCCTGATATTACCTATTTTGGTCATTCAATTACCTGTTTTGATTATTTAATACATAATAACTTAATTCATACTTACAAATAACATGTTATTCTCGGCTACGATTATGTGGTCTTCAAATAACCGATTTTAAGATGTGTCGAAACTGTTACCCCCTTGACCAATCAGAATCGGTTTTGACGCAATCACACAACCACGTGACTAGGCGACCGTCGGTAATATTCTGAAAGACAACCAATCATAGCTCGAGTACTATTTAAGGCGCCAAGGCCGTTATGCCTAATGGTCCTGCGAAAACCCGGACATTTTCAATAATTAATAAAAACGCCCGGCAGGACGTGAAAAGAGGACATGTCCGAGGAAAATAGGACGATTTGTCACGCTAGTGTGATATTAATTCAGTCCTAAGATAGTGCTTAAAAATTATATCTATTTTTAGATGGGTTATTGATCCTGTTGACGGAACTACCAATTTTGTCTGTGGATTTCCACACGTCGCAGTTTGTATAGGAATAATGGAAAACAAGGAACCTATTATTGGCATTGTTAACAATCCGATAATGGGCCAGCTATTCTTTGCACGTAAAGGAAAAGGTGCAACAATGAACGGGTCACCTATTCACGTCAAGAAAGTAACCGAATTACGGAAAGCTGTTGTTAATACAGAATTTGGTTCGTCCCGCGACCCTGACGTAATAACTGCAATATGCGATAATATGAAGAAAGTAGTAATGTCGCCTTCAAGGTAAGGTTTTTTATGTGATTTGGTCTAAGTCGTTAAACAGGCACTTTGTACCAATATTTTTATCAATTTATTCAATTAAACTTTAACATAATCGGGTACGGTTCTGGAATACATGTGATTTCATTTTAGTCAATAGATACACTAGTTAGTCTGATGCTACCTTATAAGTTGGTAGATTGTAAGAGACTTAGGTCTGCTTAACCAATTTTTTTACTTACTCATGCTGAACGAATGACTTTTAAGGCGTTGGTTAGGATACCACCAATCATACTGGTGATAGCTTCTGACATTCCAAGTTTTTATTCCCGGATTTCTATTTCAATGCCTTTTTACTAGTGTCTGTCCAATATGCGTTAATGTTTTTTTTGTTCAACCAGTAGATATAATTTCGATTTTGTCCTGTAGATACCACACCTGCCTCTTTTGAGGCAGGTCTACACAACCTGCTCTTCGTTTCCATCCACTATTAGTTAGCTAAGGGTTCATGCTTTCAACTGATATATTTAGCTTCGAAATTAGTCTTCTAGAAGCCACGCACTAAGGAAGAATGTAATTACATTAGTTGATAATTCCATGCCGGGGGGATAATGCTAAGCCGTGGGTGAATTTTCAAAAAGTGACAAAATCACGTGAAAATGCATATTGATCGTGAGCAAAATCTATTGCAAAGTGTATACTAAAATTATTTAAAACGGTGTAGTATTCATCGAAATTGGTCAGGATTCTCTGGTATTGACTACAAAGTATTGTAAATGAAAGCTACCTTACTATGCATGCATTCTGAATGGCACAAACAGCTTGATTTTGAATAGAATATAATGCAAAAGGTAGGATTTGAAGGCAGTCTAACTCTCGGCGAGAGGCGTCAAACTAACTAACAAATAATTATTTTTAATTCTGGAAATGGTATTCTGAAAATCAATTTGAGTGACAAAAAATGGTTAAAAAGGTGCCTGAGGTACATAGGGAAAAGGGTGCCTGAGAGATATCAATAAATGATGGGCATCACTGAACACTTATAGAAGATATCTATATAAAACTTTTGAAACCTCATCCTAGTGACAAAATTGAATATAAAATAAACTAAAAACTAAAATTCTTCAAAATATAAAAATTTCAAAAAACCTACATTTTCTATTGATCAAACCAAAACTAATATTCATTTTTTAGTTTTATGTAAATAATAATAAAGTTTTTTTGTTTTTAAAAATAATAAAAAAAGTATAATAAAAAATATAATATATATACAAATATTTTTTCCAATTTTTAAACTTTTTTTAATTTTCCATTCTGTTCCGTATTTTATCTGTATACATTCGTTTATTATTCAATCTATTTATCCTGGAGATGTCATAAAGCCGCAAGCTGGCGTAAATAATTGCAAATTAATTTTCAAACTGTCAAATTTACAAATGCAATCAAATGGTGTATGACTATATTCCTTTTAACACCAGCGGGTTGCCCCTGGAACTACAACTAGTCGCTGCTGGAATTCTTTCACTTACTGGCGCCTAGATGCAGTCAACAAGCAGACTATTCAGTTGCTATACTACTTATTGATAATAGAAGTACACTGTAAATGGAACTTGAATAATCTCTAACATAGATCTGAGTAAGGCTAAGTCATCCTATCCTGAAGCTATGAAAGACTAGATAATATTCATGGGAAACTATTGGCTCTAATAAGACCTAGATAAGACTCTGGTAAGACTGAGTTTCTAAGAGCCGTGCTGTCGTTTATATAAGCATGATTGCTAACTATAGATGGTTAGGTTGGCACCGAGTTAAGTTGGCACTAGTCATCTACTACACTTACTCTCTCGTAAGTGACTAGATAATTTTGCATAGCTTATACAATACAGGTGTAGAATGCCATAAGAGCAGTCTATTGGCGTCTAAGCCGGAATATGACTAATACTTATCTAGCATTAATGAATGCAATAATGGGTAAGAGATATGAAGACTACAGAATCTTGGCATCTAAGTCTGAATATGGCTCAGAAATAACAACTTTTCAGCGTTCACTTAATTAAAAAACTTTAACGGAATTTCTCTCACTACACCCTATACATATCCAATCCGTTAGGTTACTGAGTCAGTTTTTATAACGGTTTGAATAACCATGCTTACCTACTTTTGTCGGAAGAATAAAATTTTGAGTTTACAACTATGTTATCAATTGACTATTATTTTTTAAAGAAAAAATATATTAATACACCTAACGCTTTATTGGATGGTATAATCCAGGTTAGAGTGATGTAAAATAGTATATATAAACCGATATGTTCCATGGTCTCATGGGTTGTCAAATATCCGATGCTATTTCTGAAAACTGATAAATATTTTAGAGGAATTCGTAGCCTTGGGTCTGCCGCTTGCAATATTTGTGCTGTTGCTTGTGGTCAATCAAATGCATACTTCGAAACTGGAATGCATATTTGGGATATCTGCGCTGCTGGATTAATTCTAACCGAAGCTGGTGGCGTTATGGCAAACACCGACGGTTATTTTCCCAAAATATAGGCCTGTATAACGCAACTATTCCGACGCGATTTTTGTCGACATTTTCACTTTTAGGAATTTACACCAGCCCAAAGATGGGAATTATATTTTACCTCGAAATTAAGTCTACCCGATAAGAATTATATACCGTGGAAATTATTTCCGTAAAATTTCTTCTTTGAAAATTATGGTAAAAATCGTGTTTTACTGCCAAACTTATTAATTTCGTCCCGTGATGAGGGTCAGGAAACGTATTTTTGTTCATCATGCGACACTAAACGTAGTGTTGTAGAGATGAGAACATGTAAGTCAACGTAAATTATATATATTTATTCAGGGACAAAACTGAACTTTTTGCATAGAAACATTATTGCCGCTGGAACAATTGAATTGGTACAAGAAATCGCCTCAAAAATAAGGAAAATAGAGGTTGAGCCAGATGGTATTGAATGCAGCTAATCAATTCTCGACTTTGTGGATTTCAACGCTTACGATTCCATTAATACTATTTTCGATCAAATCTATGTATTATACTCGAAAGTGAGGTCTGTGCTTGCAAATCTGTTTGCTCATTATAAAGTTCTTACAAGCATCAAATTACATAGCATTAATTCGGTGATATCATATGATGTCTATGACAATTGTATTTTTTTGGTTGCAATTTCGCATCCGATTAAACGCTAGAACTGCAGGTCAGCTTGCTGCTGGTCATATGAAGTGAGGGAATTTATGGTCACTATTCATTGCTTATGCTGTTCTCGATAATTCTTGTCACAAACGTGGATCGACGTGGATCTTAAAACTCGAGGTGAAAGCCAGACCTTGATGTTATCGGGGCGTTCCGATAATCCAATAAACTGAATCACACCATTAAGAAAATATACATCTTTACGATTTAACACATCTGGGTCTTAAATACGAAAAATACCGAACAGCACTTCCACCCAGAATTTTATTGGGCTTATTTCAGTTTAACCCTCAACCAAAAATTCTAGCCGGAAATGAACATAAAAAGGCAGAATAAAAATTTTAGTCAACACTTGGGCAGGAATACTTCACGCATCGAAGTCAACCCGACAAAAAATTTAGGCGTAGGTAAGGTATCAATTTTCATCGGAAGTCTCATCGGAGAGAAACGAGGTATAATTGTGTTTATATGAACAAAATCTCTAGATTTATAACTTGTAAAGCATAAGATAGTCATGCAAGTCCCATCATTCTAGCTGTAATAAGTGCTACACTCATAGATTGCGAATTGAATGACTCTACATAACATACAGAATATGTGTAAAACTCCACCCCTACCATTGCAGGAGGAAAGTGATGGGTTAACGAATAGGTTAACGAATAGGTTCCGAATATGTTCTCAGAATGTCAAAAATTACACGGCGTCGTACAGCTAACCCCTCCCTAATGACAACGTTAAATAATCTGTTTTTGAAAAAACATTAATTTTAACTCATGGGGGCACGGCCGCTCACCGAACTAAATCGTGCTAGATTAATTAGACCCTGGGCATCCAATAATAGTATCGAAAAGATACTGCGATTATTGCTTGAATCATAAACAATTCCTGTTTACAGGATAGAAATAAAAATAGCAGTCATATTGAAATTGCTGTCACTGTATATTATATCATTCAAATCGTATTGGAATAGCGTAAAAGTACGAGACGTTCGTCGATACGGGTAAGAAGTTCAATTTCAGATCGGAAGATTGTGGCTTCGGTTCAACGTTAGTCACATATTTTTAATTAACAAAACAAGCTATTTTCTATGAGTTGATAAAGTTTAAATAGCACGATATATATTGTATCAATACAGTATAGCCTTGTACTTTTAACGGGGTAGGGATTCATATATTTATATGAAAACAATTCCCGAAAACGCAGAACAGCGTTACAAATTTGATGTTGTCTAATACTGTTTAAATGTTGCCACGGCCTAAACTGGCCCAATACTTCCGATAAAAAGTAAATAATTATGCTTATATAAATAAAACTAAACCGAACTACAGATTTACACGATGACGTATTTGGTAACTCAAGTCATAAATATAGTATTTCGATGAGCAAACTAGTTAAAATATTATTTTTAGAATGACTCGTTTGGGTGACATTGATTTACCATGTTTGGTTGCTCCGTCATGTGGTGGACAATTGCAATCAATTTCTGCTGACATTTCGAACAACAAATGGCCAAGAGTAATAGGTAGTTGATGATAATATAACTGTACTACACTAGTGTCTAGAGTGGCCCCAGGATAGCAAAATATCGGTTAACGGGACTTAGTGGGTCTGATAGAGTTTTTCCTTGCGGTTCCGAATCTATTTTCAGAATGTCTAAATTTATACCGCTAAAAGGCGAAAAAGACCTTTTTTATAAAACTTTAATTTTAACTCATGAGGTATGGCAGCTCACCGAACTAAATCGTGCTAGATTAAGTAGGCACCTGGGCATCCAATAAAGGTATCGAAAACAAACTGCGATATTGCCTTTAAAGCTATGGACCTCGAAAATAACATCGAAAGTCGCAGCATCTGTCGCAGCATCTGTGTTGAGTCAAATTTGTAGGGAACATACATTGGGACCCTGGCCGGGTTTTTGCAGCAATGAAAAATTAATGATTTTGTGACTTTTTGAAAATGTGTACCTTTTTTGGCCTATAACTGGGTAACGTGTTAAAAATTCGGAGTCGGTCCACTGAGAGGCCGGAGTCATGACGCGTCGAATAAGCCCTATTTCGAGCCAATACTATATACTTCACGAAGTCACATTTTTGACTTAACTACATATGAGAAAATCTATCAAATATCCTTAAAATTTGATATGTTATAGGGTTTGGCATCAAGATCAAAGTTTTACATTACCAAAACTGCTTAAATTGATTCTGCTCAAATTATGGTTATTTTAAAAAGTGAAATATTGTGAATATATTGTGACCATAACTTGAGAAGAATCAATTGTACGCGCTTTTGTTAATGTAAAACCTTGATCGTGATGCTAAACCCTATAACATATTAAATTTTAAGGATATTTGATAGATTTTCTCATAGACCCGTTATGTAGTTAAAGTGAAGTATGTCGGATTGGCTCAAAATTGGGCTTATTCGACGCGTCATGACTCCGGCTTCAATTCTTCTCAGCGGACCGCCTACGAATTCTTAACACCTGACCCAGTTAGAGGCCAAAATATACAAATTTTCAAAAAGTCACAAAATCACGAATTTTTCATTGCTGCAAAAACCAGCCGCAAATTAGTGGTATACTAGGGGGTCGATGTCAAGGGTATGGATTTTGGCCATGTGACTTTCGAGGTCCATAGCTTTAAAGGAGATTAATCTAGCACGATTTAGCTCGGTGAGCTGCCAAACCATGAGTTCTATTTACCGGTATTATAAACAAGGTCTTTTTCGCCTTTTAGCGGTTTTGGGGGGTTTACTGAACGAAGGAGTATAAATTTGGACATTCTGAAAATAGACCCTGATCCTAGGTACTTTATGCAGTACTCGTGATGACTGCTCAATACGTGCGCACTTAATAGGAAACGACTCATTTTTTCGTATTTAACAAAAAATTATCATACGCGTACTTACCCCGTAGACCACTTCGTTTTTTGAGTGATATTAAATCTACCACACTTGACGAATCGTTTTCATAATTAAAGATCTCACGGTAATTGGATTTTCTGAATTAAAAAAACCGTACCCCAGTATTTTATTTGTGTAGCGAATTCAAGCAGAAATAATTTTTAGGGAATTTAGGTAGTGTAGTACCCCGAAAAGCCATCGAAATAGAATATTCTCCCCAGGTGATACAAAATTTTAGCATTTATCTGTAGAACGTCTTAATATTTGTTAATGACATTTCTTGTTTTATTAATAAATGACTATTATAGATTATCCATGTGTGCTTGGTTAAGTACCCACGACCACTCCTCAAGAAGAGCGTACTTGACAGTAAATGACTCATTTTTGCGTACTTTATACATGGTGTAATTAATAGATTCCGTGGTTTACGATGTTTCGTCGTTACGTTTAATTGAGAATAATGACTTCACTCTTATTTTGTCGATATTTGATGGAAGGAACAAATCCTATAAGCCTCTTCAACTCCCGTAAGATATTTGTTGTTTCCTTCAGTGCTACATGTGTTTCATAATCTTTCATGAATATTGAACTGAGAGATGGTAAAATAGTATCTTAAAATTGAATCATCGAGGACATATATCAAACTCGGTCCCCCCTCACCCGTTCAAAGGGCAATCAACTTGTTAACGAGACTTAGCCAGCCTGATAGAGTTTTTTCCTGCGGTTTTTCATCTCATTTCAGAATGTCCAAAATTATACTCCTTCATACCCAAAAGTCAGTCGAATATAGTTGACTTTGACCGTCCTGAAATATAGTTTTAACGCAGTTGTTTCGAGTCGAATTTTTAGTAAACATACATTGCGATCTTGGAATGTTTTCTAAATCATAATAAAATCGAAAAGTGCACAATTCGTAATTTTTTCACTTTTTCAAAAATTGTACCTTTTTCGGTCCATTTTTGGCCTATAACGGGTCACGTGTTAAGAATTCAGGGTCGGTCCTCTGAGAAGAATTGAAGCTTGAGTCATGACGCGTCGAATAAGCGCGCTCTCGAGCCAATCCGACATACTTCACGAAATGACAGTTTCGACTTAAATTCTCCCGCTCCACATAACGAGTCTATGAGAAAAATCTATCAAATACCCTTGAAATTTGATATGTTATAGAGTTTGGCTTCACGATCAAAGTTTTACATTACGAAAAGTGCGTACAATTGAGTCTTCTCAAGTTATGGTAATTTAAGGCTTCACAATAGGGGTTAACTGTACGAAGGAGTATAAATTTGGACATTCTGAACCACAAGAAAAAACTCTACCAGACTGGCTAAGCCGCGTTAACAAGTTGATTGCCCTTTGAAGGGGTGGGGGTCCGTGTTTAATATATGTGAGACCAAAAAATATGCCTAGAAAGCGAAGAATGACAGTGCAACTAGTGTAACAACAGCTATTTATAATATAAATTAATTTATCAATTATTGGGCAGGCGTTTCTGTTACACACGCCTTCTCTCTATCTCGCTCACTCTACCTCTTTTCGACTTTCTCACTCCCCGTCCCTTTCCGACTCCCTCGATCTTTTTCTGTTCGTCCGCTCTCTCTTTCGGCTAGCCAAACTAGTTGTGGTTAATATTTCTAGTCAATACCTGGTTCGTTCTAAAGCTATGTTTGTAGGCTTCAATCTGTACAAATTTCAGGGAAAACTACATTCTCTTTCCGGAGAAAACAAAATAAGATTAGAGTCAGTCTTTAATGGTTTGAAAGTATTTGAAAACCCTGTAACAAGTTAAACTCGTTAATGACAGTATGTATAAATTTACGCATAGGTGCCGACGATATTGTGGAAGTTATTCCCCAGATGAAAGCTTCTAATGCAGATTCTCTCGGTACGTTTATGTTTCGAGGGAAAAGCTTGATAGCCTTCGAGAAAAATGGATCAATTTTAATTCCACGCGAACTCGTGAGGAGTGTTACTCGTTATGAAACGGATCCAAATTTCAATGATATACGAAGTGGTGGTACAACGATGAAAGAAATTTCTCTATGGGCTCCATCCGGAAAAAACTTGACCACTCCAGAAAAATATGTAGATATTGCGATATTAGTCAATGCAGATTATACTCAGGTAAATATCAATGTTATTAGCTGTTATGTATGTTTTTTAGTTGATGAATGATTATGATTATGACCCAACAAGTAAAAACACGAAAAAGCGTTTCCAAAAAGCGCACAAAAGAAGTGAAGCTTGGATTCGTCAACAACTGAAACTAATGGATAATAAACGGATTTTCCTACCAGTTTGTGTGTTTTCGGAATCGTCCTTGAGAGGTTTAATCAGAATTTTCTTTTGATAATGGGGTTTAGCAAGCGGCAAATTTTGGATTAGTTTTTTTTATGAAAGGATTTAATTAGTAAGGCTTTTTTGGTTGTCTTTCATTTTGAGTCAAATAGTTATTGCGGTCTGTGTATTTAATTACATTCCCCAAAAATGACTAGTTCGGCACTCGTTTTTATTAAACTTATTAAACAAGCTGGGATACTCGATGATTGTGTTACGGTTAGCAATGTTTATCTTGTTCACTCATTCATTTTAACTCTCAATTCTCGTTGAGCAATCCTAGGAATTTTTTTATCAATCTGTGTTAATTAATTTGAACCATATAAACATTAGGAACAGTGTTAGTGGCTACAGACATATTCTTCCGCTCATTGCCCATCTTTCTGGCCGAATATGGAAAACGTTGTCATTCAGACAATATATTAGTCCTAAAGCGTGTTGGTTCTCTACGTTCTCTCTGATTGTGCCAAATAGACCACTATTGCGGAATTGTTTCCTTGTTTATTTGTTACTACGATTGCTTTCAATCGTTAGTTCTTAAATGGTTTAAGCTGTCACGTTCCCTGCGACATCACTCAGTCAACATATGCCGAGAATTTTTCTGACGTTTCCACACGGCTGCCCATGTTGAACTTTTCTCTGAGGCCCTCTGTCTTTTGGACTTTTTCTGGTTCCCCAATAATAGTCACCAACTCCGATACTAAAGCGGGTAGGCCTGCAAATTATAGTTCGTCTTCATATTTATCGTCTTTTCAATAACTCCATGTGCAAGCTTAGTATCCGGGTCCTGGCTATCCAAAACCTCAAGACTAATTTTCCATAATTCCCGTGATGCCTCGAAATTTTCCGGGCAGTAATTGACAGTATAGTTGTAGGCGACGAATGTTAATCCACACCTCGCAGTTTGTTGCCATAGCTATAAATTATACTAATATATTATACACTAATAAAAGCACCTAACAAATCATAATAATAGCGTAGTAAAAACCCTATGCAGCGGAAAATATAGACCAGTTTTTTTAATGAATGTAAACCCTTTCGCGAATAATATATATTGTTACCGTTGTCTTCATTAATTCATCTGGCTTTCACCAATACATATTATTAAAGATGAAAGTGCGTTGGAACGATTTTTGTAACTGTACTAATAATATATGTTGAACGTATGACCGCGTAGAGCTGATATAATTCTCATGTCCTCGGCATACCACGCTTATTGAGCGTTAGTCTTGACAGTGTTAAGTCAGAACTATTCGTAGTAGTATTTTTTAACAAGTGCGTATTTCAGCTACGCTGCAGTCTGTGCCGTGCGACACAGATGGTCACTAATCGGACCATCACTTCTGTTAGAGTGGTGCTACGTCGAATTTCCCCCAGTACCTCCCATAATCCACCATCCCGGTTTTTTTAACGTACTTTCAGACCGGAAGTGGAGGCTAAAAACCGGAAATTTTTGTTTCGAATCGGAAGTCACACCACATTGTTGCCCGAGACGACCTCTAGTGGAAAAGAAGTTTAATAAAATTAGTTTTTTACAATTTAAGACAGCTGTGTCTTAGTTAGGAAAACATCGAACGGTGCTTCTAAACCGAATTTTCTTGCGCATTTTTCAGGATAACTTTCGACCGGACGTGGACGCAAAAAATTCGAAAATTGCGGAAAAAAACTGGACAAATGCTTCCCCTGTTGATTATGCGTATATCTGAGAAAACAAAAAAATATTTAGTTTTTATTTTTGTTTTGACGTAAGAGTGTCGGGATTTATCAATCTAGGTATATATAATATTAACGAAATGCGTAGGCAGAAACTCGGAACCAGATCAATCCTAAATTTGCGTGGGCGGAATACCCCAACGGCTGGAACAGAGGTAGAGGGAGCTGAGCGGAATAATATTAGATATAAAAGTACAAATTATGATCAAGTAGTCGATAGTTATACGGAATAATAATATATTGCGTAGGCGGATATTCCAAA
>SCLF01063536.1:0-11658 GCA_004367975.1 Mesochordaeus erythrocephalus
CTATGAGTGATAACTGAAACTCCTTTCAGTCTTTTTACATTTTTTTAGCTGTAGAGAATGTATCTATACAAAGCTAACAAGACCCTGTCACGATAATTAACCCGCACGATGAAATCTGTGCCGTGCGACACAGATGATCACGAATCCGACCATAACTTCTGTCAGAGTGGTGCTTCGTCGAATTCACTATCCAGGAGCCCCACCCCATAATCCACCATCCCGGTTTCTTAACCTACTTTGTCTGGAAATAAGAGACATGTGCCCCCAGCCGAAATTTGTACAATACAGATCAGCTAGGCAGATACCCATACAGTATGCACCTAATTGTGCAGCTGTATACACCCACCCATCATTTTCTTAAGTTATATACTCAAAATATATAATTAAAAATCAACAGTCATTAATAAAGAAATATAACAGTTTATTTTCAGTATTAATGACGATGAAAAAGAAAAAAGTCGCGGTTCCGTGAATTACGAAGGTACCATCACAAACAAAATTTGAAGAGAAGAAACAAAATTTACTTAAAACAGTTCTACATTCATGCAAAACTTCGCAACAACATTAAAAATAAAAAATATCGGAAATACTATTTTCTAACTAGCCCTTATACCCGTAATCAACAATAACATAAATTCAAGTACCATAACACGGTTATTCTCTGTCTTTAGGGAGTTAATTGTACGAAGATTTGCTAACAGCGTATGTTCATAATATAACATCCATAATCTGTTTTTCCGCGCTAATGGTAAAATAACATTCATTGTATTGGGACCTAAGTAAACCATTTGTACCTACATGGAAACCATATGTTATGATCAATTTTGGGATAATGTTAAAATCATAAGCCTAACTCACTTGAAGTAAGAAAATAACTATATTACCAGCTCAAATACTAAATTAAAATTATTGACTCTAGGTTACACACAAAAAGAGTACTCTGCTGACAATTCTGATCACTTGTAATGGGATTTTGGGAGAAAAATAAGCCAAATACTAAATTTAAATTTAAATTCTTCTACCCAATTTTAATTCCACTTAAAATCATTTTAACCTCTAGGCTACTTGGATAGGGAATACTATATGTACTGTAAATTATTATAATATCTATAAAGTACCCTAATCTCAGGACAATGAATTTTCAGCACAAATAAAATAACAATACACTTATTAATGGAGCTTTTTGTGGCTAAACTGACTTATGGAAGAGACCTAAAAATTCTTAAAAATTCTTAAAAATACTCAAAAATTTCTTTGTAAAAATTAAAAATGAGTTTTTTTATGACCAGGGGATTCTATGTAATATGGGTATGGGAATAGAAACTCCAGTTTTCTCTTACAAATTCTCGTGACTCTTGTCGGCCTGGTCGGTGATTTCGGAGTGTGGCTGTGTGCTGCTTAAGCTGGCTTATAATCAATTGTGTATATGAATTTGGGATAGGAGCTAAATAAAGCAATTTCCGACTTTTTCGCGAAAAAAGTACCACACCATTAATACTACACGACGTGCTACAGTTGGAACCGGTGGGTTCGGTGAATCACCGGTCATTGTGAATGACTCGATTTCGATGACATGCCTGGGGTCAAATTTTAATCATAAACGTGGTGCGTAACGCATTACTCATCGACTCGACAGTCTTTTAATGACAATCTTCATATTTTGTCCTGAATTGGTGATTTCGGAAAATCGCCTGTCATGGTGAAACTTGATTTCGGCGACACTACTGAAGTAAGAATTTTTTATTCTAAACACATGATGCATAATGCATTACTCATAAACTGCGAGGGACTCTGTTTAGTGCATTTTGCTTCTATTTTGCTTCTATCTCCCTGAACTCTAACTATATAACAGTATAGCTACGACGACCAATGATGGTCCAATGTTCTTGACATGTCTGGCTTTCGATCTGATAAAGATTTAGCAAGTAACTACGCAATTATAACACAATTTTATGTGGGAAATATCTTCATTTTGAAATGTTCAAGTATTTCTAGGAGGTGGGCATATGGTACTTTGGCATATAATACGCCGGTTTTTGTTCTAAAGCTGAATGCGGTTTCTGGTTTGAAGCTGAATATCATCGCTAAGTTGAGATGTAGGAGTGGAAGTGGTTGTGGCAAGTTTTCTCGCAATGCACGACTACAGGCAACGCCGTCATAAATGGTGTCCCATTACTCTTGTCCCATTACTCTTTTAACGGAGAATGCCCCCTTCGGAGGTACGATTGTGCAATTGTTTATAAGACACACTCCGTCTTTTTCGGTCAGGGCTATAAAAATTATATTATTCAAACTAATATAAAAACTTGTAATTAAGCTCATAGTTATGTATATAGATGGAGGCGGATCTTGCGAGTTCTTGTTGGACTTCAAAAAGTAGTTCATTTAAACTATTACATAAGATTGTAAAACAAGCTCATAATTATATATATGGGAGAGGTTTAGTGCGGGCTGTTTTCTATGAGGCGTACCTTGTCTGTTGATTTCATTATTATAACAGAATGCATAATACAAAATACAATTTCAATTCATGAAAATAAGCCAATAATTATATATATTTGATAATACAAATAAACCCACACATAAGGTATAATGGAAAAATTCAATGCTAAAATATACGGCAAATCAAACACCACTTTGGGCGATTCTGGGTCCTTTTTTATTTTTTGAGCATAGTAAAACTGACACTTAAAATTTGCAATAACAAACAGTTTCGGAAAACACAATATATTCTATAAGCGGACATGACTATGAATTTTAATACCATGAATTTTAATATTATGAACGAAGTAGTTCCTTATAATATGTAGCGCCCATCTGAGTATGATAAATCCCATGACATGGTTGAGGGAACTGCATTGGGATCGTCAGAATACAGTATGCACATCTCATAATTAAACTGAAATATTTTAATAAACTTTTGGGGTACGGTTTATAGTAATTACCAGGTGGCAAGCTGACAATGGTGTCTCATACGCCTCGGTATTTGTTCCTGGATAATAAACAAGTATGCTGGTAGCGACTTTTGACTTCAAATACGGATACACGTCTCCTAAATGTAACCATAGTTAAAACAGGATCTATTAATATGAAAGATTAAAACCTTATGAGTTTACCAACAATCGCTCAACCAGACTCTTACGGTAGTCGAGGTCTGATGCGGTGGTTTCGCCGCGTCGTATCTGCAGGGCATGATTCATACCATACTACATGAACCACTCTAGTACATCAATTAAAGTGGTCCCCTCATATGTCTCAAATAGGACCCGTGTGTTCGTACGTCCTATATCCAACAACCTTTCAATCAGAGACCTCAGCTGCCAGCAAAATTCTAGACATAAAACTGGTAACTTAAATCATCAAATATAACCGACCTCTCGTGGAGTTTGTCAGATGATCCCGGCCGCGACAGGTCCGGCATTCACAGCTGTTTTTGTCAATTCTATTGTTGTGATTATAGCATGGTACTGCGTCCGATCCATGTTTATCAATATACCCCCGATATACAACTAGGGCCTTTAATATTGTTTCAATATCTTAAAATTAGTTCTAAATTAAAACTATAAAGAGAGCTGGAGTAACCTGTCACGGCACGTTCTAAAACACATAGAAGTAGAGCGATGGAGGTGTTTTTCTTGCTGACATCATATCCTGTACCAAGCATAAATCGCAGTGCGAATTCTAGTCGCAACCAAGTGCCATTTATACGAGTCCCAACTAATTCACCTCGAATTGACCTACAGGTTCGCATTGTTGTAGCTAGAACTTGGGATGGCGCAACGATAGAGGTAGGCTTTTTTCGGGTAATACGCGACCTGTTTCTTCACTAGGTAATTGTGATTTCACATATTTTGTGTCGGATAAGCATTGTTCCCTGAATGTTATATCCTCTCCATCGCTCAACGAATCGCACTCGTCTTAAACGTAGGAATTCAATATAAAAATTTAATGATAAATAACGCTGTATTGAACTATATATAGGCTCTATTACATGGAAACTGGTATCAGTCTCCCTACAGAATATGGTTCGGATAAACTACCGGGAAACAATTTTTAAAAAAGATAATTGATAGTGGAAGTATTAGTGGAGATTACCCTAATAACATATCCCCAGTTATAATGTCGTAATTACCATTTAATGTGAAGTCTATGCATTGCCGCTTCACGGAACTTGAATCATTGTTAACTGCAGGTGAAATTTCTCCATTCGAGGTTGCCAACACACTTTCCATGGACGTATTCGAGCGCAGTTTTCTCTTAATGTTGCAGCTAGATGAGGCGGAGTTGCGAGAGGATCTGTTACGTCTGCTCATCGTATATTTCACGGTCTAAATTCAGTGCGTTTTTTATTTAAAGTTACGTTAAAAATCAAATTAAAAATCAAGTTAAAAGAGTATCAATGCAAACCAAATAAGCTGCCATATAATTAAAATGTGAAGATTTTATTGCATAGTTTGAACTTTCGTACCAATAAACAGGGCCTATATCTAGGTGAATTCAGTCGAATTTAATCGCTGCAATATTAATTTAAAGTTACGAAATTTTATGCTGTCGATTTTAGAAATCAGCACTGTCAAAAATCATGCTAAATCCGGTCTCCATTTGTTCAAGGAAAATGGTATCACCATGTGCAGGGTAGGATGAAACCTGAGTGATCAGGTCGTTTTTTGTTGCACTTCCGGTGTGTTCTGCACTTCCGGTGGTATCATCAATCTCTTCGGGTTCGTCAGGCAGGGACCTGTCATTTATCAATGAAGTTGTCTTCAAATGTAGACAGATCTATAACACAAACGTTTAATTGAACAAAATTAAATGAAATCAATAAATTCAGTTACAATACTAACCCATATTAATTTTCCGGTGTCGGGCAAAATACTTTCGTTGCGGTCGGCCTCTGCTTGCCCGACGGCACGATACAATGTTCCGAGGTTTTCCTATAGGGGCATTAAATATTGATTAACATGCGGGATGTGATCGCCAATGCCTATAAGACTTTCCAATAATAATTGCCTGTAATTGGTATGAATATTCTGCTACCAATGAGTCATTATAAAAGTAAACATCGGAATACAAGTGGGTTAAAATAAAAATATAGAATCAAATATAATAATACTAAGTAACAGTAAAATTGTATAAAAACTATCTAAATATTTTAAAAATACTCTCTGGTCAAATTCACTGATATCACTGGTTTTTTTCATTACTTTTACCAGCAAAGTCAGGAGCAGTTCAGACATTCCTAGTCTAATATTAATATAGTCAACAATGATTTGTAACGAAAGGTTTTGACTGAATTTAAGCTTGATTAATCAGCACTAAAATGATATCGTAAATAGCCTTAACAAAACTATGATTAATCAATCTAAAACAGGACTGAATGATAATAATGAATTATTTTTTGCGCTAACCTGTACTGTTGCGCCCAGGGATCCGGGGCTATCGATGGAGGAACGCAATAGTTACAGCAAAGAAGCTGACAAAAACTGTACACTCATACCATTTTTTGTCTGTTCTGATAGTACAAACATATCACGTACAATTCGATGATGCAGACAGGGTTCAAATTTCTGGGGCATTTCAATTTCAGTCCCGTCTTTACTCTGGTGCTCAGCGGCGCACGTGGATGGTTGGGTGTCTGGAAGTTTGGCTGTCTTATGAGTTCTTCCATCGAGCCAGCCAATAAGCCCTAAAATTTATTTAGCCAAATGTACGGAATGTTGTTTTCGGTTTTTTATTCGGTATTATTATGTATATATCTATCAACATATAATTCATATAATGGCACGTGAATCTAAAAACCAATTCTTAATATAACATCAAAAAGCGTAGCTGGTAGGTGTTGAATCGATGTATACATCTATAATTGTTTCAGCACGGCAGTTTCTGGGACTGTTTCGAATCAATTTACTTTCACGGCAAAGTTTGACATAATCAGCAACTGGTACGTTCCAGGAACTATAATACCACAGGCTGTGTATAAGAATAACACGATAGTCCTTTTCCTCTATAGCAGCAATGTTCGGATCTTTATGAATTCGGGCCAAACACCAAAGTCGATCGTAGAAAAGTGGGATGAAATCAGACATTTCCTATCTCTAAAAAAAATCTACGGTAAATGCATGTAGAAAGGATCATTTTATCTTTATTCGTTCGACTTTTTCATATTTTCTCATATTCACACAAAAACGTAGGCGTCTAATTTTGCTCCATTTAGTAAACCAAAAAGGAGTACTGTGATGTGGACTGTGGGCGTGGCTGTGCCAGTAACTCTTCTGTATGATAATAAAGCCTCTTGTATCGGAAAACGGTATATCTGACCACAATTCTGTGGTCTCATATTTCACTGAATATTTCGGGTTGTGGCGAACGTTCTGATTTATGCGAACTATTTGGTGAATGCATAAAGTCCAAATACCAGAAGCAGAAAGGTCTTCAACCGTAACGACTCAATTGTCTGATAAGGCACCTGTTCAGTACGTAGAATTCGTTTACATCGGATAGGTTTTTTGATTGGGCTGCACCTGTCCCTCAATATTAGGAAATTCATATAAAATTCTAAAGCTCGGTAAGCGCAGTCTTTAATACAATCATATGATTAAAATCGAGAAGTGCCCTAGTTGCAGTAATGAACAATCATTTTCTTTTATGTCTGTACCTCTGCTGTGCATTGGGTTATCATTAGGGTCACCCTTTATTCAGCAAATATGGCTGTCCAAACACGGATCCACCCGTACCTAAATCTGAATTTAATATACCAAAGGTGCTCGTCCGTCAAAACATTGGGTGATGGTACCTGAAGTGATAAACAAATATAGGACCGCCAACTAAGTACTATTTAATAAGGACTCCAGTTTTAATGTTCCACTGGTGTCCATTTAGATATCTTACAAGTTTCAGTAAGATATTAACGCCCTATAAGTCCCATACATATCTTTTGGACAATGTTACCAATATCGCATTAATTAAATGTTAAATTGTATTCATTCAGTTTAAAATATCCTCAAGCACCATCCCCTGTCCTTAATTCTCACATACTCATAATTATAAGGACATTTAGTTAATATACAATTCAGCGAAATCATCCTCTGTGACAACGGACATACAGCCACCACGCGAAAATGGGGTCCAAATGTGGTCCATATACCTTGGACAATTGCAAAGTACTCATTCACATTTCTGCACTATTCTATTATACAGTTCAAACGATGCAAATATGTAAACTGTGCACCGAACAGAATAAATAAATAAAAACACAGGACTGTTATTACACTAGCTACTGTGTCATACTTGGCTTTCTAGGCCTACTTTGGTGATGCATTAATTCCCATTAGAGCTATTATATCTCTCAGGCAGCATTTTGGCTTTTTTAGCTACGGACCATGTTTATAGCGTTTGTAAGGCCCGACCCGGCCCCTAAATTGGAGGTGTCTTTGGGGGTCTTGAAAAAATTATGTACCCATTAGGAAATGACACTTTAAATAAATAGTTGTTTACCCCTTAAGAAAGCTGTGCCTTCGATAGGAAAACTTTAGGCAGTATTCCCACCTAGAATTGTATTACGCATCTTTTAGGCTGGTTGACGCCCAGAAAGTTTGACCGGAAATGAACCTAAAATTTAAAATTCGAAATTTTCCGTTTAAAATTGATGAAGATATCGTCATCAGAGACCTTGATTTTATCGATTCCCAATAAATTGGAAAATAGTCGCACTTTCCCGCTCCGAGTATACCACAATCCGCGATTTTTATGAACTGGACGCAAAAGGTTCCCTGAGAGTTCATGGCATTGTTTGTTCTCAGTGAACACAACAGAACAAGGATACAAAAATGGACAGAATTTGGATGAAATGGTGTCTTTTACCGATTAAATGGCTTTTTCCAGTCTAGGAAAACGTGCACTTAACTATAACTCCTGTGTAACGTTTTGAGTTTTTAAAACTAATGATTAATCACTAATTATATTTCATCTCTAGACTTCCTTTTTTTATTTTCTTCGCTTCTTTTGTTTGTATAAATTAATCCGTACGTAAGAATATGTGTCGCACAGCAAACATTTTCGTTAATCAGTCCATAACTTCTGTTAGAGCGGTGCTACGCCGAATTTTCCCCCTCTCGAATTGCAAACAAACGTATATTTGTTCTTATGGTTCCGAATATATTTTCAGAATGTCCAAATTTATCCGCGTTCCTACAGTTAACCCCCTCTAAAGACAACCAGATCAAAGAGCCATTTTTTTAAACGTTAATTTTAACTCGTGGGAGCATGGCAGCTTACCAAACTAAATCTTGCTCGATTAACTAGGCCCCTGGGCGTCCAACAAAAGTATCGCAAACATACTGCGATTATTTGTTTTAAAACTATGGAGCTCGAAAGTCACATTGCCCAAATAGACACATTTAGTTTTGTGTGGCGTCTTTTGCCCAACGGTTTCGGGTAGAATTTTTATTGAACATACCTTGGGATCGTGGTATCATCATCAAATCATAAAAAACCCGAAAAGTGAGAAAGCCGTGATTTTTTCACTTTTTTGAACTTTTGGGCTATAACTTTGTGGGCCTATAACTGGTCACGTGTCAAGAATTCCCTGAAATTAGACTCATTCGATGCGCATGGATGACAGCTACATTTATTCTCATTCGAGCGACCCCGAATTATTATCACGTGACCTAGTTATTCCCCAGAAATGGGAATTCCAAAACATTTACAAATGTGATTTTGAAGTATGTCGGATTGGCTCGAAAGTGGGCTTATTCGATGCGTCATGACGCAGTCTCCAATTCTTCTCATATGACCGACTTCGAATTCTTGACACGTGACCAGTTATAGGCCCACAAACTTATAGCCAAAAATTTCAAAAAGTGACAAAATCACGGCTTTTCACTTTTCGGGTTTTTATGATTTTATAATGATGCCGCGATCCCAAAGTATGTTCAATAAAAATTCGACCCGAAACCATTCGGCAAAAGACGCCACAAAAAACTAAATGTGTCTCTTTGGGCAATGTGACTTTCGAGGTCCATAGCTATAAAACAAATAATTAATCTAGATAAATATAATTAATCTACCTAATTAATCTAGCAAGATTTAGTTTGGTAAACTGCCATGCTCCCACGAGTTAAAATTAACGTTTTAAAATAAATGGCGCTTTGACCTGGTTGTCTTTAGAGGGGGTTAACTGTACGAACTCGTATAAATGTGGACATTCTGGAAATAGATTCGGAACCGCAAGAACAAACTCTATCAGACAGGTGGAAAAAAGATATACGTTTGTGTGCACCCTGAGGGGGGGTTCACCGTCGGATAGCCGTGCCCGAGGGTTAAACCGTATTTCTCTCTCTCTCTCTGTGTTCAAATTAATAGTAGTCACGTTAGTTTTTTTTTTAATTGTGGCCATTTATATAGTAAAGTGGTGAGTTATGTGAATACGGCCAGAAATTTTCGTGCTATAAATATGAATTCGCCCAAAAATAATATGCGAATTATTTTTAGAATTACAAGTAAAACCATAGCACCACTATTTGGTTAGAAAACTGAATGCAGTCATATTGATATATATTTGCTACCCAGTAGTTGGGTTTGATACTTGGGATAATGGTCCAACTAGGTGAAGTTTACTTTATTGCAAAACTTAACTCCTGCGAACCTATTTTCACCCATAGACCAGTTTTTCGTGTTTTACCCGACACTGTGCAGAGTTGGGTAGAAATTTCCTACCGAGGACTCCCCGACGCATCTTTTACGACAACTTTAGACCGGAATTACCAACAGAGGTGCTACCTAATAACCCGAAATTGATTTTTTGGAGGTGAGTCACATATAATTTGTGCGCGGAATAACTTTTAGTCAACAAATGCATTTCAAAAATATAAGTGGTCCAATCCAAGGAGGGGTGCCTAACAAATGAAAATTGTAAGAGTTTCACTTTTTGACTATTTATGAACAATCTATCTTACATATTGACACGTTGACTACTATTTCCGGATTTACGGTTGACTACTATTTCCGGATTTACGTCGAAAATTGACCAGGTTTACGAACTTTTACGAACTTTTTTAGATTTATTGTGTTTTCCGTGTTTCCTTTTCTAGACGTTATGCTCTTTTCTTATTGAGATAACATTTTTAAACGCAATATCAGAGAAAATAACAAACAAGTAGTTCTCGAGCTATTATATTATTAGCGATGAGTCACGAGTCTAAATTTGCTCAAAACGGTGTACAGTGGCAAGTAGTGAAGAGATGTGGTCTTTTCGCCATCAAAATGGCTACAGTTTTTTATGCATAATCCCTAGGAGTTAAAATTTGAAATCAGTAATACAAAAAACCTATCTGATTCCAGGATAACATTCCGTTATATTCGTAATTTGTCTTATTTTCTTCCAATCTGACTTTATATGAACTGAATTTCGACTATTTCATAAGATTCATCAAAATTCCGGCGTAATGGTATAAGACGAGGATGAGAGATCTTTACATTGGAGATCGAATCCCAATGCTCCCAAACCGTTGTCAGATGCAAAGAATAGTTCAGTGGTATTCACTTTCTCCGAGCACCATCATTATTCACAAAGATTTACTAAATCATATCTCTCTTTATAAAGAAAATAACTATTATGTATTACGGGTGTGTGTGATATTCAACAATTGCAGATCCCGCGCGACGATTATTTTAAAACTATACCAATTAATGGGAAAATACTGAAAGTCTAGACCAGTTAGTCAGTCCGTGATTGTTACATCAAGAGGTTGTGGGTACGCGATCTTACATTTTTTTTTTCAATTATTTTCGTATTTTAGCGTTAGCAGGGATAGGTCCATTTTGCGGTCGTTCTTGCTAAACTAGAGCAGTTTTTTTAGCTAGTTTTGTTTTGTTAATAATGGAAAATGGGAAAGGAACGATCAACAATATGGGTATTAATAGATTAGTTCTACGATATTCAGTTCAGGGATCGACACACTAACATTGTTGGCCCCAAACTAAGAAAAATGCTGGAGGCGCTCCTATTCAAATTTTGCGCCAAAAAACTTTATCGTTTAGTTGGCGCGTTAATGTTTAGTCGCGTTAACGTTTAGAGTGGTGTATTATAATAATTTATAATAATAATAATTTCTAGATTATAATAAAATAATGCAGGAAATTCGAGTATTAACTATTGCTCTATTAAACACAGTATTGCCTATACGGTTCAGTTGTACCTACACAGATTATTCTATTTAGCGTAAGTGAACCTTAACCCCTAAAGCCGTACTTTTTTGGGCGTGATTTTTCATACGCTGTTAAGACGAACGAAAATAGTGTTTGCGCCAAATATTTACGAGAGATTGTACTCGAAATGAGTAGAATGCCGTAACTGTTCTGTTTGAAAGTTACAAGAAGCTGTTATGGGTTATATGGCGTAGGTGACGTCCCGTTGTTGCATGCAGTGCTGTAGTCAAATAACTTAAAAGGATAGGGAATTTATTTTAAAATTAGGGGTACAATTTACGAAGACTGGATGAAAATTACGACCCCAGGTAAATATTTTCAAATGAAATTACCAGTATTATTTAGTTGAATATCTAGGCTTTCACGTGATATATTTTGTTCCTGAATAGATTACCTTCGCCCTATGTATAACAACCTAATGAATTTATTAGGCTATTTTCTATTCACAATCAC
>SCLF01063648.1:0-11653 GCA_004367975.1 Mesochordaeus erythrocephalus
ATCTGCAATTGTTGAACGTCACACACACCCGTAATACAAAATAGTTCTTTTCTTTATAAAGAGAGATATGATTTAAAAAACCTTTGTGAATAATTATGGTGCCCCGAGAAAATGAATACCACTGAACTATGCTTTGAATCTGGCAACGGTTTGGGAGCATTGAGGTTCGACCTCCAATGTAAAGATCTCTGTCATCCTCGTCTTATACCATTACGCCGGAATTTTTATAAATATTTTAAAATAGTCGAAATGCAGTTCATTGAAAGTCAGATTGGAAGAAAATAAGACAAATTACGAACATAGAGAATGTTTGCATGGAATCAGAAATGATTTTAAATTTTAACTCCTAGGGATTGCGCACCAAAAACTGTAGCCATCTTTCAACTACCTGCCGAGAGGGTTAAATTCGCCCACACCACATAACGGGCCTATGAGAAAATCTATAAAATAGCCTTAAAATTGTATGTTATAGTTTGGCTTCACGATCAAAGTTTTACATTACGAAAAGTGCGTATACTTGATTCTTCTCAAGTCGTGGTAATTTATGGCTTCACAATAGGGGTTTTTGGGGGTTAAATGTATGAAGGAGTATAATTTTTGACATTCTGTAATGAGATGAAAAAACCGCAAGGAAAAACTCTATCAGACCCATTGAGTCTGGTTAACCGATCAGTTGCGGACTGGACCCCCGGGGAGGGAGGGGCCGATTTTGACACATGTGTATCATAAAAACCTTTTATTTGTATAGTGGTCATACTTCTTATATCAGGGTCATCCGCTTTGGCAAGGTCTTCATTAGTAGCAGTGCGACAGAGCTACAATTCATTTTAGGAAGTTGCTGCTTATTCTTAAATCGAAGAAATTGAAAGTTTATATAGACCGAATTCGACTGAAATTAAAAGATTTCCGTTTAAGTTTCCGGAGCAAACCCAGTAGAAATTATCATAACAAAATGTTTATTTTAATTTACCTGCATACTGTGGCAAACAATGTTGGGATCGGTACGCCTTTCAATGAAATCAATAATTAATTCAGTTTCGTTCTTTACTAGATCCAAACATCTAACTTGCAAATCTTTATCTGGAACTATATAGCATACACGGTCCAGAACATCTTCAATTTCTATACGACTCCTAAAATAAAGGTTTTGTTTTTGAAAACGCTTTGTGAAGTTATTATGTAGCAATGACTGTGTATGCTTGCCCGGATTTAATTCATATAAATATATGTATGCTTTCCCTATGGACATAGGGCTATTACATGTACACACTATATCGATATAATTAACTAGTGTTTATTAGTATTACCTTTAAATATGAAGCTTATACGAAGCTGTGATAGGATAAAAATAACTTGAATACATGTGGTATTTATCTCGAGGACAAGCTGAATGCACCGTAAAATGGTGTGCAAATATCGACGGCTACCAATACAACGCCAACTTGGTTTAGGTCTGTCGCTAGCACCACAAAAGGTGCGCAGGCTTCTCAGGTAGATACTTGAATGTATGAGTTTTAGACGTATCTTAGAATGTGGCGTAGTATCACCAGTTTGCGTTTTTGTACTGCAGCCGTCTGCGTCGTCTGATTTCGTGAGAAACCCCTGCACGTTTCGAGTTTTCTGTTGTCATTACTGTGAGGGTTAACGCACGGTCTAGGCTATAAACCAGACACTGTTCGCGGATGGACGTATTAGTCCCTTTGATGGCGTATGACGCTTTAGCTATTGTCGACATACATGGATACGGGGTTTTGTAAAACGAGGAAGACGAATGCATTGTCAGTGTGGCTAATTATTTTCGATTTATATGCTAACTTCGGACGTTATCGTTCATACTCGGCTGCCTGAATTGATTAGGTTTACTTTGCCATATCGTTCCACAGTAAAGACCCATCCGTAGTAGTCCATACTGGAGTCGTTTATAATGTGCAGAAAGTCGTACGTTGGTTACTGTCGGTGTAGCATAGTTGCACGTTGTATTGATCGATGTATCAGGAACCATAATGTTTCGTGTTAGCAAAACTTCCAGCAAACTTGGCTTCTGTTTTACCAATTACGCGAATGCCGCTACATATTTTGACAATGGGCTATCCAGGGAAAGTTACGTCGGAAGTAACATATACCGCTCAGGTAACTGATTAATTCCTTCTACGTTTGTGACGGTTGTACTAACAACAGATGTTCGGTTTTGCTTTTAGCAATCTCCAGTCCGTTTCCGGAAACTTCATACCCACAGAGTTCCATTCTGGAAGTGAATATGCGACACTTTGATGACTTTATGTTATTCGAATATGAAATCGTGCATTTCCAAGTAACAAAAGTATCATTACTTACAAAGTCAGGGATTCCAAAGTCAGTCGGTATTAAATCTCGGTTATCTGGATGAACAGAAAATGCTATGTTAGAAACAAACACCTCTAGCGATGAGTACAGTTTAAATAATGTCAGACTTTGTGCAATGTCTTCCAGGCGACTAAATGTTATGTTGAAGAGACTGGGTTGGTTGGCTGGGTTTCTGAGTATTTATCAGTATATATAATTACTATTAATGTCCTAGACTTGAATATGCTAAAAACTACCTACATAAACCTACATAAATTCTGCATCCTAGCACTACTCCCCTTCCTTTTCCCTACATTCTTTGTTTCCTATATCTTTGCGCATGTCGTTTTGTTTAAATAATTTCACTGTCTGTCCTTTTTAATAATCTTTTTGGGAGATCAAGGACCGGAAATGGTGCACTCACCGGTTAAAAAATATCGGTGTGGTCGATCTGGGACTCACGGAGCTCTACTGGTACCGGTAAGGGTGTCAAATGCAGCCCCATACCCCATCAAATAGCGGCTGATAATTTAACCAGCTACATACTTTGGGAAATTGGCATGTTTTCTAAATCAAGGAAATCGAAAACTGAAAAATTAGTGTTAAGAATTCGGGGTCGATCCTTAGGGAAGTAATGATGCTGGAGTCATGACGCTTCGAATAAGCCCACTCTCGAGCTTCCCAAAGTCACAATTATTTCTAAAGGATCGACCACGAATTCTTAACACGAATTTATCAGTTTTAGTATTTTTCCGCCCGTTTATGTAGAATATTTTGTATCGATTTGTGACATAAATTTCTATCGTATCTTACCGAGAAAATATTCGTTATTTTAGTAGCTGAATGTCTTTTATGTTGTTCTAACAAATTAGAATTTTGATTGGGTTGACAAATAAAAATATGAGTCCCATTTTTTCGTGCAAAACGGGTGAGTGGCGACTTATGACGTGCAAGTTGGGAGCCAAAAAGTGGGGTATTATGACGCGATTGACGAACTATCACAGTGCTTGAAATATTGCATAAAACCATTAAAATGTAGACTAATCTAGAAGCAGTTTTGTTCTCAAAAGATCTAGACAATTAACGAGCTAAAAATAGCAAAAATTATATTTCAGATGGGTTTCATTAGATATTTTGGACCCAACACGTACGCATCAATGGAAATAAAAATATATATTTAAAAATTTAAAGAGTGAGAGAAGAGTTATACGGCCAATAGTTAAACGGACAGAGTTATACGGACAAGGGTTATACGGACAGACTTATACGGACGAGATTTATACGGACAGAGTTTTATGGACAAGAGTTATACGGACAAGAGTTATACGGACAAGATGGCGGCAACAAGTAATACATATGTATGCGCCTTGACACACTCGCGAAACTCATTATTTCAGTTCTAGCTAATTATAACGTAACGTGGTACACGTAAGATTAGTGACTCGGATCGGTTTTTAATTTAATCTGTTAACCTCGGTATTTAGTTATCGTTTTAACTGCCTTCTGTTTTTAAGTCCAGGAAGTGGGCGGACTTCCTCAGCGAAATTATAATATATTAGTACAGTTATATGGTATAGGGGTATTTATTTGAGAAATACTACGGTGTAGACAAAAATTAGTATATAAAAGTAGCAGTAACCATGGCAGGCAACTGTGAGATTTTGATTAACATCCATCGCCTCCAGTCGTTACGCCCAGGTTACTGTTAACTACTGCCCGGTGGAGTTCGAGGAACTGCGGGGTTTATGGAAAATCAGTCTTGAGGTAATAGATAGTCTAAACGCATCGGAGACATCTGAAAAAACTTGTTGTTGAAACAATAAAAACGAACGAGAAGGTCAGGATCACTCGATCATACCTAGCGAAAGACTTCCTTGATCATTACGACGATTAGCTGTCGTTTACGGACTTTAGAATCTGAGCTAGTCAACATCATTGGGGAACCAGAAAAAGTACAGAAGATTATCAATATGGTCAGACGTGTGACAACGTCTGAGAAATTCGCGGCATACGTCCATCGGCTGAGTAACGTCGCGAAAGCAATGACGGAATCTGCGGAAACACAGAACTTGATCGTATCCCAACATCTTCAGAGCTATATAACGCCGAATAAAAGGGACACTGCAGCACAGGCCAAATTGTTGGACGATAAACGTCAACACCTTTTGTCCGCCAAGGTAAATGCAGTGAAAACAAGTGCTAACGACTTGATTTCTGAAATACAGCGTTTATCTGCCGCGGTCAACGATATGCGAAATGAGCAGAGACAAAGCAAAGCTGATCAGGAAATCCGTTATGAACAACTCGAGAATCGGGAGTTGGATAACAACATGTGAATTATAAAAATAGAGCTGCGAACGAGACCATCACAGAGAGCCAGCACCACATAGAAACGATGTCCAGCAGAATCAACCACGAACCAATAATCGGAATAAGGGGAACCAAAGTAGTCGGGGTCAACAGAAAGATGCTATAGCTGTGGCATACTCGGTGATAATCAGAATGAATGCAGAGGTCCAAGATACATTCGATGCTATATCTGCAATGAATACGGACACACATAGTAAAAAAAAACTTATAAAGGGCACAGCAGTATTCGAACAGAGTATGTGCAACACTACTGTGCCTGTAATAGACAATAAACGAATAGTAATAAATGACAATAAACGGATGGACAATAAACGAATAGCAATTATCGACAATAAACGGATAGTAATAAATGACAATAACCGGATAGCAATAAACGAAGTTCAATTGGGCCATAGGCCAAAACCATTTATTATTGCATCCATATTCGGTAAAGGCATCCGACTCCTAGCGGCTTCGGGATCACAAGTTTCTATTATCCCTAAGCGGTTTTCCCGCCATCCGTCTTAAAGAACCTAGAGAAGTCAAGTATACGATTTTAGGCGTTTAATTGGTCCGAGGTGGAAGTGTATGGTTCAACAAAAATTGATATCCAGCTAAAAAAAATCACAGTTGAACCATTGTGTTGTTTACGTGCAAGTTCACTACAGATACGGAAAAGCGGCTGATACACATTGCCACTCACATTGCAAAGGTATGCCACATACCGGAAAAAGCATACGGAACGGCGATGGTGGGCTAAATGACCCCAATAATATCAACAAGAAACTAGAAAATAAGATGAATTAGCTCAGGACTACAACAAAACATGTTATTCCACCTCGGACAGGAAAGTCCTTCGTTACGAGTCAAACTATCAGACCCTAATGGCTGTTACGTTTCCCGACCACGAATACTAAACAATGAGGTGATGAACAGGTGATTAAAAATGGCACTTTTATCTGTGAATTGCTGGAGTTTTATCAGCGATAGTTTAAGTGTTTGGTGCAGAAGTACTCGCACTTGTTCGCATTCAAAGACGAAGTACTTGGCTTAACGAATGTCACTAAATTCAAGGTCAATACGGGCAACCATGGTCCTGTAGCGGCCCAAGCATACCGAACATCATTACATTTACGAGCTTAAATGGAGGGGATTATTAAGAAACATCTGGATCAAGGTATCATGGAGGAGATTTCGTCACCAAGGTCCGCTCCATGTTTACTGGTAAAGAAAAATTACGGCTCCTACCGATTGGTGGTAGATTATTGCAAGCTCAACCATGTGACGGAGTTTGACTGTTATCCGTTACCTAGGATACGCGATTCCCTAAACACACTATCAAAATCGTTATACTTTACATCGGCGGACCTAATTAGTGGTTTCAACCAAATAGAGTGCAGCGAAGACGCAAAGAAGAAACTGGCCGGGACAACATAGCAGGGACAATTCACATTCACCCGTATGCCAATGGGGCCAAAGAACGGCCCACCCTGTTTGCAACGAGTAATGGATAAAATTACGAGAGGAGTCGGCCCTGAATGCTCTATGATCTGCTGGCCCATTGGAAGACGTACGAGGAGATGCTAGGGAGTCTGGAACTATTATTCGACCGACTATCTAGAAACGGGTTACGTATCAAAGCCAGCAAAGTACATGCCCGGTCAACAAAAAAAAGAATTCGCGGGTTGCACGATAGAATAAAGGACTCTGAAACCTTTAAAGTGGAAGATTGAGACAATCCTGCAACTGGTAAGCACACCTACGTCAATCGATGCCAAAAAGCTTTTTAGGTTGTTATCTTATGATCGGGGCTTCATTCCAAATTTTGCGGCCATAGTGTACCCTATAACCGCTACGTATCTTAATATAAATGGACGAAAGTTTATATGGACACATGAAGCAGAGATGGCAACTCCGACAATAAAAGAGAGAATTAGCGATAGGGGCCTAAAACTATTTATACCGGATTTGGCCACCGTTAGACTGGTACTGGGTACAGACACTAGCGTATTATTAGGGGGAGAGATTAAGCTGTTTATACGCGAAAAGGAGCCGCTCTCCTTTCGATACGCCACTGAAAAGTATCTGACTATTTGCTGGGGAAACGAGTCACTTGACGAACTGAGTGTGTCAGTATAAGTTGGGCTCGCAGAGAGATTTCTGATTCCTTATCTCGACTATCGGGAGGACAGGTTAACGTTATAACGGTACGAAGAAGGGACGAACTGATCGCGTTATATCATCTGAATGTGCATATTAGCGCCGCAAATACGCTTAAGGACTTGAGGGACAAGCATGACTAGCCTTTTATGGAGACGAGGTTAAAGAATTTGTGCGCAGATGTGATTTCTGCCAAAAAATGAAACCAATGTTCATTTTGGTGTTCATTAGCTTATGCCCCTACGGATACGCCAACTGCACCATATAAAGCACTGGCAGTCTACTTAACAGGTCCATTTCGGATAACTAATAGATTCAATCGATATGTTTTGGTTGCAATTGACATTTTTTCAAAGCGAATGTGGGCTGTCACGATCCGTTCAAAATCGGGTGAAGTAGTGGTTCCATAGATAAATAAAATCATACTGTCACGGCCGGAAAATCCGATTCAGCTTCTGACGGATAATGGTTTGGAATTCAATAATACACACATGACCAAGCTATTAACGGATTAAAATATCACCCACAATCCTCAGAGAAACGGCACCGTAGAAAGGGAAAATGAACATGCAAGAGGCAGAGTGGGATTTAAAAATACATGATATACTACATTCTATTAATCGTAGCCCACATGACGTGTCAAGGCCATCCCCATTTGAGATATAAACCGGACATCCAGGATTGAATCCATTCGACAATGATGACGCATTTTCTTTAGCAACAGATAGCGTGCAGAAGTACTGTTAAGAAAATAATCGAATGTGATAAATTGAAACGAATGAAACATATTCTAAATGGCATGGAGAAGCCATACCAAATAGAGACGTTGGTACTACAGAAAAATGGCAACGCAATAAATACGAGTGAAACTACACGGTATATTGGACCTTACCTAATAACCAAGATATATTCAAATGGAAATATCTACCAGATAGAAGACCTTAGCAATGGTGTAAGGTATGTACGAAATATGATACACCTCAAACAATATTACCCTCCGATTTGCGACCATGCAGCCCGGCCATTTGCTTCCACCCGAAGATACAACCCCACCCGAAAATACGACTCCATCCGTAAATACAACTCCATCCGAAGATACAACAAACATAGAAGAGAGAATTACCCATGTGGACCTATATGATCTTACATTACACTAATTAAGTGAAATAGCGGACAAATACGGTTATAGTGGTTCACGGACATCAACGCGGTATCTAGCACGTTTACTATGGGGTTTTCTGAATAAAAACCAGGATTGTCAAGGGACAGGGATTATTTATTCCCAACGAAATACTGCTGAAGACTCAATATTTCGAGACGTCATCGAAATTTCCTTGGACGGAAAACATACTATTATATTGTGAAATAAGCAGTAATAGACGTGTGATAAAAGGTATTAGCAAAATCCGCATACTGTCTTACACATAATGCGGTGAATTTGACTTGGTCATCTGGTGGGTTATAGGGTGGCTTACAGGTTGAAATACCAAAGAGCCAACGAAGGAAACCGCATATAAATTCCGCAGTTACCTTTTCCGGGGGGAAGTTTAAACAATTTTTCTAAATGTACAAATAATACCCCATGACACACAAATGATGCCACGTCTATGCTAACATTCCCGTACGGTGTAACGGGTTAAAAATAGCAAGAATTATATGTCAGGTGGGTAGCACGTGACACGCACTGGACTTAAAATATATTGCCATTAGGACATTTGATTAGATATTGTGGACCCAACATGCATGCACGCATCAATGGAAATAAAAATATATATTTTTAAAATTTAAAGAGTGAGATAAGAGCTATGCGGACAGAGTTATACGGACAAGATGGCCGCAACAAGTAATATTTATATATAAAATAACGTAATATTTAACGCTCGTGACATTTCTATATTTATTAGCTCGTGGGGCTTGACACACTCGTTAAACTCATTATTGCAGTTCTAACTCGTATAGCGTAACCTGGTACACGTAACAGATACTATCGCGTTTTTCCCGTACTGGCTTATTAGACGATCGGTTTGTTTTTCATTTTTCTCAAAACCAATACATTGCCGATCTAATGGTGTTTCTCTTTTATCTCACATAGTATTATCTTGTTTGGTTTTAGTACTTAAAAGATATAAAATTTCGCGCATTTACACGAGGATTAATTAAGAAGATGCAATTATGGCTGAGCAGATGGCATTCTAAGACAACAAATAACTTTGGGCGCCACTAAAACCAAAATCGATATTTTACAAAAGGGATCAGCAACGAATAAATCATTCAAAATTTAAAAAACCGTATAAAAACCCTGTTAGTTTTCGAGATGAACTAGTAAAATAGCGTTCTCCAATAGACAAAATAAAAATAAGGTCGTGGATTTATGCTCATTCATTTTGAGGCGAAAAAGGTCTAGCACTTACCAATCGGTTAAATACATTTGGACTAAGGCAACAGCATTTTTACACGTTTCGCAAACATCATCGGGAACAGACGTCGTGTTCCATTGTGTTTCAGCACAAAATAGCTTAGCACCCTCTCCACACTGATGAGCTCGAGCGATGTTATTACACCAATAAGACGGACCAAATGAGCACTCTTCGCGACCAAAATATAGTTTATGGCATTTTACTCCAAACCCTAATAGGGCAAGGATAAGTTTCATTATCTAAAAAGTGAAGAAAAAAAACGATTTGTAAAAATACTTTCTGTTTAAGGAAAAATAGTACAGCATTCGAAGTATTGGAATTTTAGGACTTGGTTCGAAAATTTGATTCAACCTCGTAAAGCTTCTTCTTTAGAGATGTTATCTGCGACTGTATTACACGCGAACGTGCAGCAGATTCTTTGAAGTTTTGAAGCACTTCTATATCATTCAAGCCGCCTACCGAAACTTTGAATAATTGGCCTTCTATTATTGAGATTACGATTGTAAAAACTGAGATTAAGATTTGTACGTTGGACGTGAGAATTTGGGGCGGGGTGAATTCGGCACCACAAAAAGTATACTCTGAGTTCTAAAATGCCAAAATTTTTTCAAAATACCCTAGATTTATGCGTGTGTCCGTTTATAATTGCCTTTTAATTCTAAAATCCCAATCCTTTGATTATAAGGTAGATAGTTATTAGGTTATAGTAATAGTAAAGTATAGTTTAGGATTATATACTAATTTATAAAGAACCGTTACGATTTTTTATATTGCAACATTTTCGACATATTTTAAAAAATGTCAAGAATTCGAAAATATCAAAAATTTCGAAAAAAAATGTCGAAAAATGTCAAAAATTTCGAAAATTTGGACAATTTCGAAATGTTCGGTGTTAATTCGACACTGTTACACACCTATCCAAAGAGACTTAGCCAGTCTGGTAGAGTTTGTTCTTGCGGTTCCGAATATATTTTCATAATGTCCCAATTTATACGCCTTCGAAGAGGTAACCCCCTCTAAAGACAAGCAGGTCAAAAAGACCTTTTTTAAAACATTAATTTTAACTCGTGGAGCATGGCAGATTATGGAACTAAATCGTGCTAGATTAATTAGGCCCCTGGGCCCCGATGTTGTTAAAATGTTGTGAAATTTTAAATTCCCATACCTTGATAATAATTAATTGTACGCACTTATAGTAATGTAAAACTTTGATCGTGAAGTCAAACTCTATAACATATCCAATTATAAGGGTATTTGATAGATTTACTCGTAGACCCGTTAAGACAAAAAAATGTGATTTCGTGAAGCATGTTGGATTTGCTCGATAGTGGGCTTAATAGACGCGTCATGACCCAAGCTCCAATTCTTCTCAGAGAACCGATCACGAATTCTTACACGTAACCTAGTTATAGCCCAACAAAGTTATAGTCCAAATATTCAAAAAGGGAAAAAATCACGGCTTTTAGACTTTGCTATTATTTTATGATTTAGAAAACATGCCACGATCCCAAAGTATGTTCACTAAAAATTCGACTAGAAACCACGCCGTAAAAGCTAAAATAAAGAAATAAATGTGCCCATTTCGACAATGTGAATTTCGAGCTCCATAGCTTTACAACAAATAATCGCAGTATATTTTCGATACTTTTATTGGGTGCCCAGGGGCCTAATTAATCTATCACGATTTCGTTCGGTGAGCTGGCATGCTCCCATGAGTTAAAATAAACGTTACGAAAAGGTCTTTTTGAACTGCTTGTCTTTAGAGGGGGTTAACTGTACGAAGGCGTATAAATTCGGACATTCTGAAAATAGATTCGGAGTCGCAAGAACAAACTCTATCAGACTGGCTAAGTCTCGTTAAAAGTTTAGGTGCAAACTGGACCACTTTGGATAGGTGCCGAATTCATACTCCAGGTATTAATTCGGCACTTTTACTCCAATTCATACTCCAAGTATTAATTCATACACTAAGTACTAATTCGGCACTAAAAGTGCCGAATTCCACTTTTATGTGGTGCCGAATTCATTCCATCCCGAGAATTGAATACGTCACAATTATTATTATTAGGAATCGATCCTGGTAAACTTAATTATATTATACTGTTAGCATAGAGTCACGCGGCAAGAAAAGTCTACTGCTCACGCGGCAAGCTGGCACATATGTGTCATCTCTTTACATCCAGAGTGAGCCGCTTATATGAACGATTTATATAAAGTTTAGTACAGCTGGACTAATTAAGACCCTGGTAAAAGTATCGAAATCATACTGAGATTATTTGTTCTTAAGCTGTGGACTCCCTAAGGTGACCTTGTCAAAGCTAACATATTGAATTTTGGCGTCTGAAACAAAATGTGCGTCTCCAGTTCTAGATTTTATTTTCTGTTATTTTATTTTGTTATTGTCT
>SCLF01063759.1:0-11650 GCA_004367975.1 Mesochordaeus erythrocephalus
TTTCTGTATCTTTCTCGTTCTTCTTTGGGCTTCTTCTCTTTTTTTGCCTCGCAACTCTTCCTTCTTTGGCCTTTTTGTCCCATCCATTTTTTCTTTCCGAATAGGGTTTGAGCTTTACTGCCCATGGGATTATCTTCTTTCCTTCATTCTATACGATCTTCCTTCTCCATATATTATATGTGTGCTAATATATGGGTCTTGTCGTCTTTCTTCGTTAAATGTGAATGGTTTAATACCACTTTTCCCTTTTCCAGTTAAAATGGAGTGAATACAGTTACCTCCTTTGGTAACTGGTTAATTCCATGAACCACCTCCTCATCCAAGTTTTCGTATTTTTGGGGGATGAGCTTGGTTTTCAACGTCTGATTCGCCTTCTACACTAGCCCATTTGCCTTGGGATTATAGGAGCTAGCGCGATGGTGTTTGGTATTTCTGTTTTTCAAATATTCCGCGAAATTTCCGACAAATTTCTGTACCAGGATCGGTAATTACGACTTCCCGATTTTAAAGGTGCCGCATAGATATTTTTTAGAAAAGTGGTCTATACCGACACACGCACAGTAATGCACATTGTCGGTAGGTGGAAGAGGACCAATTCGATCCACCGCTAGGAGTTTCCAGGTACCCACAGGGGTCTCTGATTTTCCCATTGGTGGTCTTCTTGGTCGAAGATTCGGCTTCACCTGTTGACATAATCTACATGTCTCCAGCGTTTAACTGACCAATTCTTCTGGAATTATCAATTTTCTTGTATTCACCGAAGTCAAGGTTAGCTGATCTTTTTCATCCATTCTTAATTTGTTCTTTAGTCGATGATGTTATATAAAGAATTTCTTAAGCTGAAATATTTCTCTTTTTCGGATTAGGTTTATTTTGCTTTCTTCGCGCCATTTTGGTATTTATTAATAGAGGCAACAAAAGTGCGTCACGACTCGACATCCGTGTGTGCTAAGCGCCATATAAATTAAGTGTTGCTTAAAATATGCAATATTCATAGAAATGGCACGTGTTAAAATTATTTTTAAATATTGCGTTTATAGTATGTCTGCAAGGACCCTTTTCCAAGTACCTGAGATCGAGGAAAGTGTTTCCGCAGATTCCCGACACCCATCCCTTTTTACTCAATCTGCGGAAACTCAAAGTGGTAGTTGTTCGTTCCCATTTCACTTAAAAAGTAGTGAATATTCTTCAATAAAATTTGTGTCAAAAGCTGACTCTTCAGGCTTTCCACTGATATATTTAGTTTGGACATCAGACTTATAGAAATCCCTCAATAACGAAAAATGTAATTGTGTCCAATTCACAAATTTTGATTCGGATACAGCTCCAATTCGTTTCGATTTCACTTGAAAAGTAGTGAATATTTTTCAATAAAATTTGTGCATGAGTTAGCTGAATCTTCAGGTTTTCCACTGATATATTTAGTTTGGAGATGAGACTTCTAGAAATCCCTCATGTTCTGTCCAAAACTGATTGCATGTATATCCTATATTAGATTAGTGCTGGCCTCAGTTTGTGTTATGCTAGATGCCAAACCCGACAAAGTTAATGACCCGGCCGGCGGTCCAAAGAAAGTTTTGGATTATTGGGGCCCCTCAAAAAAGCTCCTTGGTGACCTTTCGTTCATCCAACGGCTCAAAACGTATGATAAGGATAACATACCGGAAGCTACAATGAAAAAAATCCGTAGCGAATTCAAGCCAAACCCAGATTTTACACCCGAAACCGCAAAAAAATCCTCATCTGCTTGCGAAGGTTTGTGTAGATGGGTTCTCGCCATGGAAGTTTACGATAGGGTCGCTAAAGTCGTCGCGCCTAAAAAGGCGGCTCTGGCTATTGCCGAAAAATCGCTCGCTGAAACCATGGCGTTATTACAGTCCAAGCAGGCTGAGTTAAAAGAAATACAAGATAGATTGCAGACTTTGAATAATAATTTCAAAATTGCGACAGAGAAAAAAGAGTCCCTCGAGTTTCAGGTCGATCTTTGCGAGAAAAAACTCGATCGAGCAAATAAATTGATTGGTGGCCTTGGCGGTGAAAAGTCTCGGTGGGGAGAGGCAGCGGAACTGCTTCAAGTACAGTATGACAATCTAACTGGAGATGTACTTATAGCCTCAGCCGTAATTGCTTATTTGGGTCCGTTCACAGCCCAATTTCGTCATCGAATTTTGGACCGATGGACAAAAGAATGCGACCGTCGACAGGTTACGTGCTCTGTAAATTTCTCACTGTCTATTGTGTTGGGTGATCCAATCAAAATTCGGACCTGGAACATAAATGGACTGCCAACTGACGCATTTTCAATTGATAATGGGGTAATTGTTGATAACTCACGGAGATGGCCCCTAATGATTGATCCTCAAGGCAAAAATTCAATTGCGAAATAATTTAACGAATTAGTATATTAGATACAAGCAATAATTGACAATGAACTTTCTTTTCCTATTTAAACCAGTATAGTCCTAAATGATTCAGCAAATAATACAGCCAATTAGATTAGTGGCTGTTCCCTTTACCAATGAAGACTTACTTTTCCTTCGTTTGTATGCCCAGCGAAAATATTATAATTGTTCTGTTTGCGAGCTTGCATATTAGTAATTGAACTTTACACTGTCTAGGTTGTTATAGGAATATCGTTTTGTATACGTATAATTTTCATTGCCCTTGCAGGTTATTATTTTCTTTTGTCAAGACAATCATATAAGTTCAAACAATTAGACTTATGGGCGTAGAGAATTAAATTTAAAATTATGGCATACAATTATGACTCCTCGGAAGAACATTAGGACCACATGGTATATATTCACCGTAAATTTTAGATAATCGTATCTAAATATAAACACATTTAAAAAAACCAGTTTGTTGAATTTTTATATTAACGATAAAGATCTACCTTCGTAAGTTAAAGTAATAATTAGAACGTAAGTTAAAGTAATAACTAGAACGTCAGTTGCATATTTATATTCATAAACTTTTCACAAATTGATTCACTTTCTTCGCGCTTTTGTCAGAAAAACTTATCAACGCCATCAGTGCCCATTGGTCCATTAGTGATAAAATAATAGATCATGAAATTTACGACCAAAGGTTTTCAAAGCCAAGCGGGTTTTATTTTAAACTTGTACTATGTGATCTTATTTTCAGCCAACAAGTCTTGTAATTTTGGAGTTCCTCTTTTCCGTTTAACAAATTAAAGAAGTTTTAACGCCTATTTTCTATTATTGCTCCGGTATACACTGATTAAAATGGCGTCCGAGGATCCAATCTTATTATTACCAGCTTTTTAAGTTTATGTTAACATCTTCCATAATAACTAGCTGCAATTGTACAACGTCAGTTAAAAGTATAACAGTCATTTGCATGCGACTTTTCTTTTTGTCTTACGATTTGTGCCAATCATTTACAACCTTATCGACCATATCGTAACATGACTAGAGTGGCATCTTTATTTATTTTCCTGTTTCCCTTTCGCCGCCCCTTGACAACTCTATCCATGATTTAAAATTTGAATTCATTGAAAACTCTTACTTCAATAGCTGCTTCCATTAATCTGTTTGGTATAATGCTATAACTTACTTCGGAACATATATCTATCACCCTTATATCTATAATAGTATTTCCAACTTTTCGACCATGCGATTCTCGTTGTGTCATAATTTCTGCCTTATCAGATACCATTCTGTTTTCATAAATTGCAGTTTCAGAATCCTGTTACTTATCCTACAGATTCGAAATAAAACAGCTATCCGATCTGCTCCGACCTTTTCGACAATTTCACAACGTCATTATCTGTCCTGATTTCCGTCTTTCTATGCTGTCACGATTCCGCCTTCTTTGCAACCTTTATAGCTTTCCATAATTTCCCATAATTTCTTAGATTCCATTTGCAGTATTCCATTTTTTTGCCACCTTTTTCCACTGACCTAATTGCTTGATCATTCCCGACATTTCTATATTTTCGTCCTGACACAAAATGTTAATCTATCCAAGTTTCGTCCCCATTTGTTTTCTTTGTATCATAGTAGCTGATATTATATTTCCATATTAATTCCTATGCTAATACCTATAATTCCTCATTGGCAACCTATAATAATCTATTTGTGACAATATTCGTTTTAACTCTTGCACCTAGATCCGATCTTTCCCGGCCATTTTTTGTCCTTATTATATATTCCTGAATTCATAAGTTCTTACCTTCAACGGATGTTTATCATTATGCTATCCACTTTACGAAGTCTCCCAAACAATTCCGATCTTCTGCAGAATTACTAAATTACTATAATGGTCTTAATTATTGATTCATTCCTCACTTCAAGTATTAGGATCATCCTCTATTATATTTCGGAACAATTCATTACATTTTAAAATCTGTAAATTCCAATACTAGTTAATGGTGTAGATTCTCCCATTATTAGCTCCTTAGTTAATAGTTCCACGACTACAATAATATAAAATATTACAGATTCCTTTGTAATAATACCTTCTTTATGAATCTGTGATTGTACTTTATTATAATACTGGGGTCGTTACAATATTTTAAATTCTCATAATGTAGATTATTTAATAATTGTTATGTAATAAATTACTTTACTCAAAATGAATCGATTTTGTATTAATGTTGTCTTTATGAATCGGTAATTGTATTTTAATACTGTAATACTGTAAATTATCATAATGTAATGATATAGATTCAACTAATGTAATTAACTTTATTTTAGTAATATTTTATTTCTATATCAATTATCATAATGTAATCGCGTTGTTTCAAATGTGATTCAAATACTTAAATATAATGTATTTAATATTAACTCCTTAATTACAATAATGTCCATTATTACCATTTAATCGGAGTGAATTGCTTTTGAAATAATTGTTTTATCCAAGAATACCTTATCCAAACATTTTCAGCCACAGCCTCTTTTTATTCTTCGAGTGCCTCCGACCTGTTCCACCCCACTGTTAGAGCATTCATCTTCTTCGTCCAGCCTAATCTACGATTTAAACTTCACATTTCCTCGATTTTAGAATATATAATTATAAGGATATGTTACTAGCTACATTCGTATTTGTATAATTTGTATTTACGTATTTTTTAATATTCTTGGTCTTCCGATTTGTTTCCATGGTAACCAATAAACTATGACGTGACCCTGTTCAATTAGTTTGTATCAATGTTGCGTGTCCAGTCCAACTCCAGTTTTATTTCTTGTATTTCCTATCTTAATCTCTTCTTTTCTTGCCTCTATTCCTTAATGATATTATAGATAAATAGCGCTGACTTTCGCACTGACCTTCAAACACACGCATCCAATATCCAAGCGATTGATATTGATCCATTGAGGTCGCTGTGTTAATAATCTTTAGAGGCGTTCCTTGTTTATGAAAGAACTCTATCCCGTCCATAATAACCCTCTTCATCAAGCGGTCAAGTCCATTAATGTTTTGTTTTCAATTCTACAGATTTAAGATCGTCAAGAATCCGGTGCTTGACATACCATTCTAAAATTACGTTTCCCATATGTTTTCAGTGTTCGCTCCAATCATTTACTCGTGAAATTGAGATTGAAATCTAGTAAGAAACCGTTCAACATAATTTTTATTAAATTGTTACTTTAGAACAATGTTTGAAACAACATAATTTTCAAGACTAAATATACTTCAGGTTAATTTTGATTGCAAATTTGACAGTTGTCATAAAAAAACAATATTTTTTATAAATTATTTAATTTGTAAAGCTTTCGATCTTTTGACCATCTTCAGTACTAAAATATAATAAGAATAACAGGATAATAACAGAATTAATACAGAAATATAAATTTAGTTCAAAATACTATTTATTTCAAAACTTTGAATAAAATTAATAATCAAAAAACATTAATTAAAATTTATCTATTTTACTTTTTTTTTTATCTATTTTTACCTTTTTATTTATTTTAATACTAAAATAATAAACTAAAAACCTAAAGTATAACCGATAAGGAAAGATACAAAAGAGACAACCCTAAAGATAAAAAATTGAAAATTGAAACTATATAAGATTTTTTATATCAACTTGCTTCATATACATTGACCTTTCAGTGTACAAATTATATATAGTATCCATTTTACTACTCTAAACTTTACAACCTGAAAAAATAAAAAAATTGAAAATTAAGATTTTAATCTAAAATTATAATAATACTATTATAAAAGAGATTTTTGAAAAATAGTATGAGAAATAATATTTTTTGTGAGTCAAAAATTCGACTCAAAACAGCTGCAAAAAACTCTATGTTACGGGGGGTAAAAGTCAATTGTGTCTATTTTGGCAATGCGACTTTCGAGGTCTATAGCTTTAAAGGAAATAATCGCAGTATGTTTTAGATGCTTTTATTGCATGCACGGTTTAGTTCGGTTAGCTGCCATGCGCCATGAGTTAAAATTAACGTTTTACAAACAAATCTTTTTGGCCTTTTAACGTATTTTGGGGGTAACCTCTACGAAGGAGTATAATTTTGGACATTCTGAAAATAGATTTGGAACCGCAATAAAAAACTCTATCGGACTTGCTAAGTCTCGTTAACATATTGGGTGCAACTTACAGGGGGGGGCGAGTTTGACAGACGTGTGATAGTCACGAATTTCCCACGGCTTAAAAATGACGTTGAAATTTGAAGTTTTTGTCAGGACAAGCAAATAAATGGATCAAAAATACGGAGAAAGCGAATAAAATCTCAGTGATCAAGCTGACAGATTCAACCTTTATGCGAACGCTTGAAAATTGCATACAGTTTGGTAGTCCAGTTCTACTAGAAAATGTTGGCGAAGAGCTTGACCCATCTCTCGAGCCGCTCCTCCTGAAACAAGTCTTCCGTCAAGCGAGTGTAGATATGATCAAGATTGGCGACTCTACCATTGAATATTCACGTGATTTCCGTTTCTATATCACCACCAAGCTGCGTAATCCCCATTATTTACCAGAATTGGCCACAAAAGTTTCCCTGTTGAATTTTATGATTACACCCGACGGCTTAGAAGATCAGCTGTTGGGTATTGTAGTAGCTAAAGAAATGCCAGAACTGGAAGAAGAACGACAACAGCTTATCCTCCAATCAGGAAGACGATTTACTTTCTTCGATCATGTAAAACTCGTTGGGTATGACGAGAGACCACATTGACGGAGATACCATGTTAACCTGCGAAATGTGATTCCAATCACGTAGCAATTAGCTTACTTTTTAACCTTCGTGATAACTTCGTGCCCCGCGTGCCAAATCTTACAGTAGATTTGTTTTTTTTTCAGAGCTTTTAAATATTACCGATATTAAGGTGGAATTATTGAATCGTACAGACCGTCGAAACCATGGTATAAATAGTCCTATTTGTTTTCCCGAGGACTTCATGCCTTTCTACATCTCACGCGTGGTTCTCTAGCACCTAATTGGTGGTTAGCGCGCTTTTCCGTTTAATTTTTCATTCGCATGGTAACGTGACCATATTTCATTTAGTTGGCTTCATTTTAATTTATTAAACCTAATCCTAAGATTGTGCGTGTAAAAGCTTCTAATTCTGAGCTACTCATCATTACTGTCATATACGAAAAGAAATTGACCTTATTGGTGTACGAGAGTTAATACCCAAATCCAAGTGCGTCTCGAGATAGCTTTCTCACGTAACTTCTTTCATCCAAATGTAGACAACTGTTTTCTATCGAAATTGCTCTTGGTTTTAACTCTCAGGCGTCCTACTCAATTGTATGACCAATTTATACCATGATTTTTTCAAAATCTAAAGTATGGGAAAAAACTCGTATATTTTTCCTAGGTGTCCAAAATGGAATTTTGTTTCTTTTTTGATTTTTTCTTTTTTCATTCTAGCCCATTTTTCCCACATTTTCTTTTTGTCATTTTACACCATTCATAAAAATGAAAAATAATCGTGCTGCGATATATGCGTGATAAAAATCTTATGTGGTTTACGTGCAAAAGTGATCAATTGTCAATTTCCCAAGAAAAATCTGTTTAAATTGAAAATATTAAATTTAATAAAAGAACAAATATTTAGCATCACGTTTTTTCCAACTTTTCGCTGCGGGAAATCAATGACCGGTAACACTTCGCAGGTTAACGTGTTCTAGTCGTCATAACAACGAGCCCAGTATTATCGACAGAGAACAACAACAAATAACGAAGAACAGGCTTGTATTTTATTATTGTTAATACAGTGAGGTGATAGAAATGTTGTTGGAATGTTTACACTGCGAATAGGATAATATGGTAGGTCATTTAAATTTCCCTGGGAGGCTTTTCTGAGCAGAAAACATTCATTTACATTTAATGGAAATATAGGTCGGTAAACGGTATGGTCTTAACGGTTCCGCGTAACTATTGGTAGCGATAGTATTATTGACATAGTAGCGATATTTTCACCATGTTTTGAATAGAAATGACCAAATTGGAGTATAAAATATTACCTAAAAGGTTACCGCGGAAATTTTGCGACTGGATTATTGACAGGAAAATTCGCACTATTTTACATGGCTTGTTGGCTTAGTTGAGGATTACCCTAAATTATTTTATTTATGATTTTTCGCCTCAGAAAAAAACTGGCTCTCCAAGACCAAATTTTCATTGGTCTTTTTAGTTAAATACGTTTAAATGAGTAATACCTTACTCGCGTACCAGAAATTAAGAGAAAGCTTTTTGCTTAGTACGCGATTTCTAGGAAACTAATTTTTAAGCTAAATATATCGGTTGAAAGCATGAACCCTTTGCTAACTAACGCTGATAATTTCATTAAAAAATACTCATTAGTTTGCAAGCGAGATACAAACGAAGAGCAGGTGTTTCCGACAAAATAATTCTGAATTTGACACTAATTACATTTTAGATTAGTACGCGATTTCTAGAAGACTAATCTTCAAGCTAAATATATTAATTGAAAGCATGAATCCTTAGCTAACTAACTAATAATTATGAGTTGGACACAACTACATTTTTGCTTAGTACGCGATGAATCCTTTACTAACTAATGATGCAAATTTCATTAAAAAATATTCATTAGTTTCCAAGGGAGATGGGAACAAAGAACTATCAATTTTACTTTCTCCATCGTTGTAAAATACCCGATGGGTGGGGATCATTATACCTAGCCATTACTCAATTAGTCTCGTTTCCACCCAAATTTTACTATTTTGTATATTATTAACCACACCTACCTCATTTGACTTTTTCCGTCTGTCTTTTTCTCGAGAACCACACGTGATATATTTTTGAAATTTTGCATGATTAAAGATTTGCAAAGCTATCCCTAGTTTCAGTGGATTGACTGAAGATTCAGCTAACTGATGACACAAATTTTATTGAAAAATATTCACTACTTTTTAAGTGAAAGGCAAACGAAAACTACCAATAAAAAAAAAGTTACTAGTTCGCGCGGTCCCATATAAATAAAGTCTTTCAATATATATATTAAATTTGGAATCGTAACGGTTCTTTATAAATAGGTTAGCGTATTAACCTTTATATTTTGCCTGTGCCAGATTCTAATTGCGCTATTAGCCGTTAAGATTTTTGACACTTGACATTTTCGAAAATTTTCAAAATATACGGTTTGTTACATTGGCTAATCCTAAGATTGTGCATGTAAAAGCTTCTAATTCTGAGCTACTCATCATTACTGTTATATACGAAAATAAATTGACCTTATTTATCCAAGTGCGTCTCGAGATCGCTTTCTCACGTAACTCTGCCTTCATCCAAATGTAGACAATTAAATCGATAAGTGTTATTCATTCGTAATTATCTCGTAAACTGTAGGCGGAATTGGCTTAAAATTTTACATTATTAAAGATTCGGTCCTTAGCGGTCTAATGGTATTTCTCTTTTGAACATATCTACTTTTGTTACGGTATTAATCTTAAACAAAGTAACGGATGTCAAATTGTTTGCTAATTCTCTCTTTTAATAACTTGTAAAACCAATAATTATATGTAATAATGATAAGATTAATAATAGATACCAGAACAGACGAGTAAACGTCTGTTTCTGCACACGTGCTGCCACTTGCGATAACTCAAAACATCCACGCGATACCCTTTTGGGATATACATATCGTGTTGGCTATTTCAAATAGCCCCATAAGTAGATATCATAACCTAGTTTACACCCCGTAAGATAAATAATGACCTAATTTCACTGAAAACAGCTTAACTGTTAGTAACTACAGAATATTATTTATTCAGACTAGCCTTTATACCCGTAATCAACCACACTAAACTAGTGATCTAGAGCTGAAATAATAAATTTCACGAGAATGTGCCGATTGGCCCAGATTGCAGCGTATGAGTAGATCCATTCGTGCCGCGTGCGGGATAAATAACTAAACTAAATATGTTTTGTATAATATGTAAAACCGTTACAAAGCTACGAATAAAAAGGCATTAAAAGAAATTGAAGATAAAATCCTGTATACCCTTTCGTCTTCAGAGGGAAATATTCTCGAAGACGAATCAGCCATTCAAGTTCTTGACTCATCTAAAGTTCTGTCCAATGAGATTGAAAAGAAGCAGAAAATTGCCGACAAAACAGAACTTAAAATAAAGGAATCACGGGAGGGATACCGGCCTATTGCCTTCCATTCATCCGTGCTGTTCTTCAGTCTAACAGAACTTCCAAATATTGATCCCATGTACCAATATTCATTGGGCTGGTTTGTCAACTTGTACGTTAGAGCCATCAAGGATTCTAATAAGTCTAAAAACATTGAGAAGCGACTCAGATATTTAACTGATTATTTCACCTATTCACTATATTGCAACGTTTGTAGATCTCTGTTTGAGAAAGACACGGGTCGTCACTTAATCGCTGGAGACTGAATCTAACCCTCTTGTAATAAAAGTGTCGAAAACTCGTTGTGAACTATGTGCGAAATGACTGTATGTTTGTGAAGATTTACTACGATGTGACAAACACAATTTTGTAGCAATTGGGATCACTTTGGGCTCTTTAATTCAGAAAATACAGTGATGTTGGACAAATTGTCTGATTTGAATAGGCAAATTGCGAGCTTTTAAATTCCACGCGCGGAGATTTTAGGTGCACGGAATTAAAGTCACTGCGAATTACTTTAAACCCAATATTTACAAATAATTTATTAATATTCTTTAAGATGCAAATTAGTAAATTTATTTTTCGAAATAATATTGAAACGAGTCATGTTCCATAGAAGCGTTTTCAATTTCAACGGATAGATTCTGGTCAAATTTTAGTTCATATTGATTCGGAGCATTTATGAATTCTCCAATTTTGGTGTTTCTGAAAGCAGCTTGACCAATTTTTGCTTCCATATCATGCCAGATTTTGTCAAACCTTCCAGCAGCTGTCTTTTCATCGACTTCTATTTTTGAGTTTCGTTCCAATTCACTGTTAATTAACCATTTACAAACCTGTCCCTTTTCTGAGCAACAGCATTAGGCAAAATATACAACGGTTGAAGATATCCGGTTTTCGGGCGGAATGAACGATACTCGGTATATTTTTCCGGTATACACCACTCTAAACCTAAGCACACCTAAACATAAACGCACCAATTAAACCTAAACGCACCACTTTTTCTACTTTTTCGTCTTTTGCCTAAACGCACCATTTTCTAAACGCACCACTAAACGATC
>SCLF01063870.1:0-11648 GCA_004367975.1 Mesochordaeus erythrocephalus
TGTATAGTTACGTAACGGGATATACATCCTGGTAGGTTATAGATCGTCTTTACAGATTAACAAGTGTCCCGCATAGTGCCCGAATAATGTCCCGCATAGAAGAAATTTGTACCGAATTTCGCAACCTGGAAATTATTTTCGGTTAAGCAGTGAATACCCCGAGCGAAATATCCTAAGGATGCGTGGGAGTTAATCCGTTTAGAATTTATCCAAAAGGGTTTTAACGGACTATTTTAAGAGGTAATCCCGTTAATGATGGTCGGATAAGGGTTGTCAGCGATTGGAAGTAGTCACCTCATGACGCACTAGGAGTATCGTCTCACACGTGATAAAATCCAAATCGTGGCAGGATTTGGCAGAACTAGGCCATTAGTGCTGGAGGTGGCGCTTAGATTAGGTCAGAGGTCACGAGTCAGAGAACTGAAAAGAAACTGAAAATCAAAGCAGCTGGAATACGCGATAGCTAAAAAGTAGCACTAATGTTAGTAAACTACATCGGGATGCATAATATTGGTATTCGATGAAAACATCAAAGAGCCAATTAAATGTCTCGATTAATCGACAAGGCAATTCTGAGGTTAGTAAAATAATATTGAAACCAATTGATTGATTGATTGACATTTATTGCGTTCTATTACAGGCGGATCATAGATATATTGTACTACATTATAAATATTACTCTAATATACTATTTCTATTCGGTGTATCTGCTACTGGCGATCAGCTTTGTATGACGACTTTTAGATTGTTTCTTTTTCACAACTTGCTTTTCATAATTATGCATGATGTAAGGAAACTCCATGCAATATTGTTTTTTTAAATTTACCGCAGCTGCCTTTTCACCAACTTCCATTTCTGTACCTACTCGCAATCCATTCTCGTTTAAGTGTCCACCAACAAATATTTACCAACGGATATTTACAAATAAACGTTAATTAGATCTCGTCTGGACAACAGGCGTGAACATTGACGATCATGTACACCAGATCCTCCCGCGCTATAACAAATCATTGACCTTCAAAATTAACCATACCGTGTAAGGTAATCTAATCATTCTAAATTAAGCCAGATAAATTAAGATAAAAGGGTGACCGCCGGGTAAATATACGATATCGTGAAATGTAATCGAAGTAGCGTGAAACTCGCAAATTGGACACATAATATGACATTTTCTCGAGTATTCGATTCCAAACTTAGTCCACCAAGTTTGGTTGATGGTTCATTGGTGGAATGATAAGAACGTGGTTGAAGAACACGTTACATAATTGGTCTAACATGCTAATTCAGCATTGACGGCTGCCTTCTTTTCCCCATTACTACCTGCAAGTAAAGACATCAAGCAGCTGGAGAAGTACTACAGAATATTCGGACCAACGAGGCAAAATGAAGGCGACAATCCGGACTATTTGGATAAGCGTAGCATAATCAAGCCAGGTAAGAGATAATATGATTGACTAAACTCGATTTCCGATAGCTTCCCAACGTGTCTTCATTCCATACATTTTCAAACGTGGCTACGAACCCGACAATGTTCAATTTGAAAAACAACCTTCAACCGTTCAGTAAGTGTGCTTTATCCCATAAGGCCTAAAGCTACCACTTTTTGTGAAGCAGGTTTGAAAAACAGAATTAATCTGGAAAAAAACCGTAAACGGTGAAATAAATTTTACAGGGGAAACACATTACGCTGGCTGGCTTAAATTTTCACTGTCAGATTAGAAATAGCTAGTCGATAACCTAGTCAAGTTTTCTATGTAACTTTTTGGGATTATTAATTTTTACGTTCACTTCCGGTTGTTTTTTGGGTCACAGATACTCTCAAAAAGAGCGCCGTGCAATTTTATTCGGAAAAACTGTCGACGGGTGAAACTTCTCCAATTGTCATTTGTATAAGTACATACTAGACTCAATTTGATGCAAATCTTACGGTATATTCCAGGTTTAATTTCCGTCTTATATTTACTTTAGAATATCTTATCATGAGCACAGACCTCCCATGAAGCATCTTGTAATTATATCGGGTATAAAATAAACATGTTTCTGTGGTAGTATTACGATATAGTGTTATTATAGTAGATCAATGTCGAACTTGAATGACAGTGAAGTTACGAAAAGTGTCTAGTCCTATATTTTCTTCTCGAGCCGTCTCACCGGAAAATAAATGAATATTTTTTAATAAAAGGTTTACGATTAGAAATCTAAACGTTTACCGTTCAAATGGTAAACATTTTATTAAAAACTATTCATTGATTTTCGGGTGAGATGGCTCGAGATGAAAATATAGGACTAGACACTTTTCGTGACTCCACTGTAGATGGATGATGCCCTAATGGCCAAGTTATACATCAATGGTTAATAAACAATAATAATTGAAGCATTTGATTGACGTTGGTGCGTCCTTTTACTTGGACGCGCAATATTCAAAATGGTATATTTTGATTGGTTCCCACAGTTACTCATTGTTTATTTGTTATTATAATTTGGATTCTATATGGGTTACTGTGCTAAATGACTAATTTGTTCGAATTTAGGCTTTAAAATATTTTCTTAGAAAACTCTAAACATGACATTCTAGCGTGTGGCTCTATGGCTTAGTGGTTAGAGCAGTTGAACATCAATAACAAATGTTTTAGTTTGAGTTAAACTATTCAGGTTCAAATCATCCAGATTTTCTCTTTTCATCGATGGAATAGTCTCACTTTTTAATTTTGCTAATACGGGCCTTTTTCCCAAATTCTATCATACAGTGACCCACCTTTTACATTCAAGTACAATAAACCCCATTACAGTGAAGTCATAAAAATTGTCCGATAATAGGCGGATTTTCCGTCTGTTCAATTCGTTAATGGACCATCAGGTCTTTGAATGAAGTCACCATTACTTATCATTCGTATATTTGATCACACGCCAATTTATCACGGTCAATGAGAGGACCTAGATTCCATACACAATACCAACGCGCGTGGAATTTAAAGGTTCCTTATTGGCCTCTTCAAATCGGAAAATGTTTATGACTTCACTGCGTTTCGTATTTGTTGGAAAATAATGTATGGTGAGTTTTGTATAATTAAATCCTAATAAGCTTAACAATTATAGCTTAACCTCTGAAGTTTAACTTGTTTGGATCCTAATTGAAGAGTCCCGTGGTTGATATGTGCCCTTAAATATTCCACGTAAATATTAATTAGATAATTGAAAAGTTCAGCATAATTGGATTCCTCGACATTAATATTTGAAGCCTTAATGAACCGTTTGGGTTTAAGGTCATGGGTTGAAGGTAGGGAGCAAATTAGAGACAATTAACAGCTGGATATCGGCGTTTATATTAGTATATGTCATACGGACATGCTATAAATCACAATGTTTTTAATAGAATCTTTTAATTTCTTTAATGGAATATTTAATCTTGTAAAATTGATACTTTTTATCATGAAATTCTATATCATAAAGAACAATTAAATATCCCGAACAATAACTTCAGAACGAAGCCGGGGTCTGGACCAAAAATGAATAGCCCATGAATGAATCTTAAGCCATGTGATATGAATGACCGATACTTTAAACGCTTCCCTAAACGCTTCCTGTTATCGACGGATTCTTTTCTATTTTTGTCAGAACCTTTACTAGTTCTGATGATGATGTATTCAACACTATCTCTGTTCCCACACCACTAAATGCCTTTTTTAACCCCTACGAGGTGTATTATTGTGGTCATTTTAGTTATTAGCAGGCCTTAAAGTCCAAAATTTTTCAAAAAACGATTACTCTAGTATTTTGGTCAAAAAGTTAAAATTATTTAGCCCGTACAAATTGTATGGTTACAAAATATAAGGTTGCAAAGTATTACGTTAGAAAATTTAATTTTTGGTTTACCATTCTTTCCCGCTGTCGTGGTTACCATTAATACGTTTCCAATTACATGAACTGATAGCTGCCATTTGTTTTATATTTAATAGTATTAGTACGGGCAGTGGTAATGGATACATACGTATGTTAAACCAGCAGATACCGCGATAGGACAAAACGGTCTTTTTCGCATATACATCGAGAATAAATGCTTCAAATTTTAACTTATTACAATACTGTCAAAGTCATTATTTCAGGGGTCGGACCAATATTTCAATCTTAAGTTTGTCAGTTTTTTGCCCTGTATCATTGGCGTTCGAGACAAACCATGGCGGTCTTATCGTCCACAGAACATTTTTTATTGAATATAAACTGAAGCAGTGTCGTTTTTTTGGCGGAAATCCAGCGGTTTGCTAATTACAGATCCCACAATTTTAACTCAGTTTTAATTTATTTTTTTTCTCTGCTTAACATTGTTGGCACAGACGAAAAATAATGGTCTAACGTTGTATAACGTTGTATAAATATATACTCTCCAGTTTGTCCAGAAGTCCAACGGTTTGCTAGCTGCAGCTCTAACTTAGCTCCAATTTATTGATTTGCTTTGCGTATCCATGTTGGCATACGAAAAATGACATTCTTATTGTGTATAGAAGTATTTTTTTATTAAATATATAATAAAGCTATCGAAATTAGAGAGATATTAGCAATTTTAGGGTTAGAATGGTTGATTCTATAAAATAATCTAAAATAACAATGTTTACCATTTCGTAACATACCGGATTTTCCAATACCTTTCAGGCAAACTAATACTCGGCGAAATATAACGTATTGGGCAGGCCAAAAGTTAACTCTGGTATCATTCGTGGCTTCCTAATCATATTTTTTTTAATCGAGAAAATGGAATTTTAAGGTAAAATACTTTTTTCAAGAAATTCCACGTTTGGTTTAAATGGGGCGGTGGTCAATCGAAAATTCAACCACTCCTAAGACCCTATAACGCTAACAACCCGGTTGCAAGTCAAAATAGTTTACAGGGTTTCCTGGGAGATATTACAAATGGTTTTCAGTTATAATAGACAGTCAAATTAGCGGTAAAAAATGTAGAAATTTTCCTGTAGGACTCGCTTACTCCTTCAAAAGTTGCCAACAATTTTGCTCATTTGTCGTTTATATCGGCTTTTCTAATATCGATTATGAATTTTAAAAGGATCATTTTGAGGAAAACAAATTCTCACAAATGATAATTTGTAAAAAATATATTTTTTCCAACATCCACAGCCATTTTACTATTATTTTGCTTCTAGATTCACTATTCATACGGTATTAGAAGCCTATAACTGCCGTCTATTTAGACGTGAGGTCAACGTAACAAGAAGTCTTTGTATATCTCAAAAGGGTATCGGGTGGCGGTTTTGAGTGAATTAGATTTTTACCACTTCCGTAAGCCTAAATTTAGGACTCTTCATATTCAAACCAATAAGTTTACCAAAATTTCTGCTATAGCCTGTTGTGCATTTTGGACATTGAATGTTTTCTACCTGCCTAAATTTAGACTTACGATGGTGGTAAAAATCTAATATTAAACTCAAAACCGCCACCCGATACCTTTTTGGGATATTTATAAGTTACTTTTGAAAACGTAGTCGTTAATTTTTGACAAAAGTTCGACATGTTAAATTTGATCGAATGCAGCAACCCTTTTGCATGTAGTACACTAATTCCAGTAACCTAAAATGATCTTCAGGGAACTGTACAACCAACCGAAACTTATCGACAGCGATCCAATTGAAAATGATGATGATATAAGCCAGTATTTTCTTCTGCATTCAGACAGACGCGGAGCGAGCACCGGAAGTCGTCTGTATCCCAGAACGAACACTGTGAGCAAAGATAATCATCATGCCCATGTAGAGTGACCAGATCTCCCGCAAAAAAATTCCCGTATTTTAGCGATTGTCCCGTTTTTTTAATTTTAGCCGGAGCCTAATATGGATAATTCCAAGCGATTACCCGTTTTTGTTGATGATCCCCCCAGGAATCAATATCCTATTTTCACTTACTGTCGTGATTTGTATCCATGGTTCGTTCCACCTTTTCCTTCAGAGTAGCCTTTCCGAAAAGCCTGCCTTTTTAGAAAATACAATAAAACTTTTTAAAATATAGGGGATGCGTTTTTCAGGTTCAAATGGCGCCTGACTCGAACGTTGCGAATTAAATCAAATCTTTCGTCCTTAATAGTTGTGGTAGGCGTGTCCGCTCTATCCCCGTTAGTCCCCTCTTAAAGAAGTTTCTTTGTGTCCTTTTTATGTCCCTCTTTTTGGTCAGCTTTGAAAAATGTCGCGCTTTTTGACAATTCCAATCTGGTCACTCGATCACATACTAAACTGTTTAGGTTTAACGATTCGACTTCAACCTCGTTTCATCCTTCAGCGAATATTAGCAGTGATTGGATTTTAACTCTCACGCGGGCGTATTGAATACTGTCTCTTAATATCCAATTGCATGGTTACATTAACCAGGTTTCATATAATCTAATGTTGCTTAATTATATTAATGTAACATGCAATGTGTATATAAAGCTTCAATATTTCTACATACGTCAACGAAGAGTTAAGCTGAACAAATGGCCGATGACTGTAAAAAATATTATCCCTGAAAAACTCTAAAAAGTTCATTCTATTCGTTTTTGCCCTAAACGGAGCTGATCTGTCTCGGTCAAGAGTCGATGCCTCTAAATTATGAATACACCGTATTGTTTAATATAACTTATTTAATCGTTCAAGGTCGTTGGAAATATGAGCAGAATGTGTGGTAAAAAATATAGAGAATAAGCCTTAAGAATACCGTGGTAAAACTGTCAGTCGTAGGTTTCTAACTTTAAAATATTTATAGATTTTCCGGAGACAGGTTGACTGTCAATTTTACCCACGATACTGTAGTGGGAATATTTACGCAGATCTAGTTTTTTTAGAGGAGACGGTAGATCCGATTCCTAGTACAAGAGTGGTGAATTTACAGTTCATTTTCGACTAAAATCGTACAATACTATTTCGTGATATACTAGTGAATAGAATTACGAAATTGCGGTCAAAAATCTAGTGTAAATTCTCCACCCTTATACAATGAATCGGCTGTCCTCTCCCATATCATTGTTACTAGTCCTTGTCGTAGCATATTGCACTACTCCATGTGTTTAATCCTCAAGTCTATTCATTTCCACCAATTTTCAACCATAGTTTCAATGCATCGATTCCTCTAGAAAAACCAGGTTATTCCGTTTTGTGCAGTACTTGATATTCAGTAACCCATTTCCACCTTTGATATACATTTTGTGCAGAATAAAATACTTTAAACAGTGCTGTATTGAGTTAAAATCGTAAAAAAAGTACAAAAAAATTTTAACTAAGAAAATCCATTTACGGCTGCGAAAATGGCGGTTAGAGCAAAAGGAGCCAAGGTCCTTTTTGACACTACTGTATTAAAATCCAATGAAATATTTTCAAAATAGTTGATCATGGAAAACTTTTCGAGAAAAATATGGAAGACTAACCATGTCGGAGCATCGGTGAAGAGATAATTTAGAAACCCGTTCCCACCAGTATAATGGTGTTTTATTTAACAAACAATCATTACTAAACTGTAGCTCAAAATCAGTCGCAATTAGGATCTAGCACACGCATAATATTAGGATTAGTTAACACTAATTTTTGTACCTCATTTAACAACACGTTTATGATTGTAACTTTATTTAAAATGTTTACAAGGACTCGTTGCATCGAGTATTTCTGATGGTATTCGTTAGCTGATTCTTTCCTTGACTTTCCTTTCGCCTGGCTAGCGGGTTTCGAATACCTCCCAGGGCGGCTTTTTCATGTCTCGATGGTTGAGCTTATCTCTTCCCATGCTTTGGATGAAATATTCATCTAAGTAATGCAAAAAATGGTTGACTTTGCTTTTTCCGCCCTGTTCTGGATCTGACGTTTTCCGCTGATGTTATACAGTCGTCTAGCAAAACATAGGACTCGAAAAAGTAGGACTTTTGCCTCAAAGGTCCTGAATTATTATGACTTTTCAGGTGGTTCGGATTTTTCCATAAAATTAAGGTTCATTGGTTCAGTTTTAGTGTGAATCAGTAACAATAGTCTGTCAGTAGTGTGTCAGTAACAATTAATTCCAAAAAATTGCCAATAATACATACCTGTTGTTAAGCTAGGTACTAAATTTTGGACTTCTAGCCATATATTTGACCGAGACAATATTCTTTGAATGAAATTTCACGTGATAACCCGTTACGTTCCGATTTTCATACTCTATCGGTAAGCAATATTAATATAATTTTAACACTGTTAAATAGCCAGATAGCACAGCTTTCCTCGTTCAAATTTTCAACGGAACATATTACTCGGTTTTGAATTGAGATGGAAAAGAAGAGCGGAGGGACAAAGGTCTCCAGATGATATTTCGCTCGGGGTCTCCACTGGTTAATTGCCTTATTTTGCGTCTTCGCGACTTGTTGATTGGTATTTCACTTCGTTGGGACTCCAATTGATACGGCAATTACCTTATCCTTCGTATTTGTACTTCCAAGCTGGTTTACAAAAGTTAAACAAAATATTTTTTTCAATAAATGTTTTTTTATAATCACAATTTTTATAATTATTCTATACTTCTTCGACTTTTTGTAAATAGTGAATGAGCAGTAGAAACGGGGTATAAGTAGTCGCGCTCCGTCTAATTCTGGCCATCGTTCTCTTAAGTCCTCTATCCTCTATTTCGATCAATCTGGATCGCTAATTTTAACCGAGAAATTTTGTTTTTTATTTGAAATTGGTCGCTTTCGCCTTCTTAGAGTTTTATTTCTATTTTAACTTCCGGGTTGCTGTTTTCTCCGACCTTTATTCCCCGTTTTTTGCTGTTTACGCATATTTCTATTTAAGTGTCCCAAGTTGACACCTTTTTCTGTTTTCGCTTTTCCGTTTTTCACGCATACATAGCAGCTGAAATACCCTTATTCAAGGTATTTATAGAGTCTTTTAGGAAAACTAAATTTGATTTGGCTATCCCAGCATATTTAGTCCGCCACTGGTTTGTTCTACCACAAATATAAGACCTAACTCACAATGGTTAGGGTTTAACGTAATTAGAATCTGGCATACTCAAATTATTAGGGTTACCTACGCCACCCATACTATTGGTTTCCAATTTAACAACCCAATTGTACTTGTTTAACACTTGGTTTTTGGATTAAGAACAAAACAGAAACTATTAACCCCTAATTTTTGGGGGTGTGCCGATCGAAACGAGTATTTCGTCATTATTTGACCCCGGACGGGCTGTTAAATTGGCAAAGCTATCCCTAGAATTTTGTGTGTGTCCGTTTATAATTGCCTTTAAATTCTAAAATCGGTTCTTATTCCGCTATTTATAAAGAACCGTTACGATTTTTGACGTTAATTTTTGACGTTGACCCTAAAATCCTGCGTGTGTATTTTTTAATTTCGAGCTATTTATTACTATTAATTAGAAATACTTTATTGTACAAACAATAATTCAACATATTGGTATACGAATTAAAATCAATGTTAGTGACTGCTTATCTTTCGCCTCTTATCTTTGTGGTAGAACTATCCCTAGTGTTTGTGCTAATTTAACAGCACGTCTCGGGTCAAATAATGAATTGAAATACTCGCTTCGATGGGCACACCCCCTTATTAATATATTCGATTATGAAGATCACGTCTATAGATACAGGAAAGTTAAATTTACTTTCACACTGGCTTTAATACGAATCAGCTGGATTCATTTCGAAACCATAAAATTGTTTATTGATGGGCATACAAATTCGAGGTTTAGAAATGGGTCAACGAACCGCGACTATGCTACCCGTGGTTCGTGGTGGTAAAACTTGATGCTCTTTTACCGCTCGTGGGTCTATAGTAATTAACTCAATGAACGAGAAAAGCATTCACACCAAATATCATGGTGAAACTAATACGCCATAATTCGGTTGACCAAAACAATGAAAATGCAGAATCAATTGAAGAGGCAACGGTATCTCTCAGGCACCTTTTTTTTGTCACGGAGGTTAATCCAATTAATCCAATCTCCAGAATTCGATTGTTTCTTATTTATTATGGGTATGCGTGCTGGTGGCCATAAAGCATTCAGTATAATTTACTGCCAATAATGTCGTTTAGTTTTCCCTCGAACACGGCGCAGATGAGTGGTTGCCGTTTGGTCGAAATTATTTTTCGTTTTTATTCAAAAACTTCTCCTATGAATATTGAGGGTCAGATAAATATCAACAGTGGAAGTATTTGTCCAGTTTTTTTCCCGCAATTTCCTGATTTTTCGTTTTTTGGAATTGAAGAAAACTGGTTTCAATATTATTTTGCAAAATACATTAACTAATTAACATGTTAAAAAATATTAATAAATTATGTCTAAATACTGCGTTTAAATTATTTCGCATGGACTTCAATTCCGTACACCTATTATTAATGTGCATGGAATTTAAAGGCTCGTGATTGGCCTCTTCAAATCGGACAACTTTTGTGACCTCACTGTAGTTAATTTTCAATGAACACAATACAGCAAGGAACGTTCGAACTAGCCTAAATGCTATACTTGGCGCTAAATTCCCGTATCGTAAGTTTGACTACGGTTATTTAATTTTTCACAAGTTAAAAAACATTGGCAAAGATAACATTAAAAAGTAATAATAATTTTGCGACGTGTGATATTTTGAAAGTCTTTGACCTTATAAAAAAGGTCTCCACATGTTTAATTAAACTCGTTCGTTTAATTAGTGGAGTTTACCTAATTTCAGTTTAATTGCGTAATTTTGATACGGCGTTTCTAAACTTGTGAAATTGGCGTTGTCATCTATACTATAAATATCAATGGCATATATCAAAAATGGTCTAAACTTGATGACTAATTCTTAATTACCCGGGGGCATAATGATAAAATTTACGGAGAATTTTTTTTGACAATTATTTGGGGTCGTGTCCGAAGTGGCCGGACATCAATGTACAGGCCGATACAGACAAGATAGGAATATAGTTTTTACATATTCCTATAGTAATGTATTTTTAAGAGTGAAAAACAAAATTAATAAGAACAACCTTTAAGCCCACGATATATATATATATATATATATATCGTTAGAATCAGAATTTAATTCTGTGCCAGAATCTGTAAGAATTATATTTCTAGCGTGTATATAGAATAAACTGAGAAGGATACAATTTAAATAATTGACCGAATACAAGTCTTCTAATTGACCAAACAACGCAATTTATAGCCGCCATTGATATTTTCACAAGCCTTAATTTAACAGATACGGATATTTAATTAGGTAAATGTATTTATAAATTTAAGATGCAAATGTAAATATATATTTATAGAGAAATCAATTAACTAAAGTCAAGAAAATTATGATCCAGTTCTCAAAAAAATTATTTTGGTTCATTTTTGTTGCACTTTTATCAGTTAAATTTCGTGCATGCAATTTATAGGAGTACATACGTTCACTTACGAAAGACACGTTTCTAAAACCATTTACGCAGATATTGTTATATGCTGAGTTTATACTTTCGCTGTCATTTGTCGAAACATTGAAGTCGTTGTAGATGATCGGTGCAAAAATACGTGTTCAAATTCGGCAGAAATTTATAATTAAAGTTTTGTTTGCGTACTTTTATTTGTGTAATCCAGCCTGGAGACCTCTTATCAGTTGACTGGTCAATAATGTTAAGCTCCGTGACCAATTTCATGCTCTGGTTCACTTGGTTGCA
>SCLF01063981.1:0-11647 GCA_004367975.1 Mesochordaeus erythrocephalus
GAAATTTCGCTCGCGGTGTCCACTGGTTAACAACCCAATTATGCATGCTTAACACTTGATTTTTGAATTAAAAATAAAACAAACTATTAAATAAGCACCAACGATTTGTTAAATATCAGAGCGAAATTAGCAACGCTAACCCTAATATTTTGCGTGTGTCAGATTCTAATTGTACTATTTATAACAAACCGTTACGATTTTTGACATTCTCGAAATTTTCCAAAATGTAAAAATAAACTGGTTTTTTAATTGGCTAACGCTAATATTGTTTACTAGTATTTTAGTGACCTCTTATCTTTCCCTTCCTATCTTTGTGGTAGGCGAGTGCGGCGTGCCCGGAAAATTCACCGTAAGTAGAATGTACGACTCATTGTGCAGTAAGTAACGATCGAGCGAGCGGATAATTACGTGAAGCATAACGTTAGTATATCCTTTATCCACCGATGTTAAGTTTTTTCGCCGACCTTGATTCACGACCTGGAGCCCTCTTCGACTTCGCATCTAGCGAGGATGAGAGAAATGATCTATTTTGAATCCAATAAATAGGCTTAACCTGTAAAGTATCATCGTTCTACAGGTGGTGTCGAATTGGCGCAGTAATTAATTTAACGAACATTAACACTTGGTTTGTGAATTACAAATATAACAACAAACTACTAAATAGGTACAAACGGATTGATAAATTTTAGTGCAAAATTAGCTACGCTAATGCTAAGATGTTTCGTGTGTCCGATTCCAATTTTTGAGATTTTCCAAAACTTTAATATATGCATTATTAAATTGGAGCATAATTAGGGCTAACCCTAAGATTTTGCGTGTGTCAGTTTCTAATCGCGAGCTAATTATGAGGGTTAACATTATTTTATTGTGCCAACAATTGATTATATTCGTGTACAAGAGTTAAAATCAATACGTTATTAGCACTTATCATTCGGTTATTGTATTAACTCCGGGTCTCCTGTTTTGTCGAAAATATTCCAGATTGACAACAATTGAGGACTTAATACAGTTGTCTCGTTTGAAATCTATCTATTGATCAAATTAGCTGAATATCAATACTTGAAAGATAATTGTCCCGCAACTAGTCCGGAATACAGTCAGCACAACATATATTTTACAATAAACTGTAGAAAAATTGACGAATCATGTAAGCGCTCCTGTCATTTTTCTCCTGCTCAAGCTTTTCGGATTTTAGTATGTGCACATGTTTTTAATAGATAAAGTTTTTCATTAACCGTCACGGTATTTTATTATTTATTGCCCACTTCACCAAATGGCAATATATTGCCACGGACCCATAACTTGAGCAGAAACAATTGTACGCACCTTTGGTAATGTAAAACTTTGATCGTGAAGTCAAACCGATATTTTTGTATACGTTTTCCCCTTTAACCCACAATTTTCCCATAATAATTTCACCAGGGTTGCATTGTTGTAAATATATTGTTTGCATACCTTAAATCATTTGGTATCGATCCGGGCCTCAGCTCATTATAGATACATTGCGAAAATCGGTATTTTGTCGGATCCGAATGGGATTCATAACTCGTCAGATTGATTAACATGGGAGTATCGCCTTGCTTCTTTTATGTCCGAATCGTTATCATCCTATGGACCTGATTAATATACACATCGGTTGGTATTCAATTGTCTTTTCTTCTAATGGAGAACTCGCTTCGTCTTCCTTCCTGCTGTGCTGGCAATGATAGATCAAAGATATTAACAATGATTCACTTTGTTTTAACACGTTGGAAACAAAAGCTTTTAAACTCCTGCTGACCATGATAATATTTATAACCCTTTTCTAACTGTAATTTCTGCTACAAGCCAGGGCAAAACCCTGACAACTAAATTGTGTTTTAGGAGTTAACCTCGTTCAGGTGTGTAGTACTAGTCCGATAATAATCTTAAACAAGTGTGGATTTGTTTTAATTTCATTTGGCCTAATCCCTTTTGACGAATCACAATCTACTTGTTATGTCGGAACTTGGAGACGAGCAAGTCTCTCCCTAAGTCTTACACACTTTATTCATGTTTTCATTAGAAGTTTGACCTTCAAAATATCCTCATACAGCACTGATACAAAATTGCACCTCATACTAGGGTGACCAGATGTCTCAAAAAATGCATGCCTGTTTTTAGACGTTTTTCGGGTCTCCGCTTTTGCCTAAAATAAGGATAGTTTACCATTTGTTGGATGATGACGTCCGCCCCCTGATCTGTGGATAATCCGCGAACAATGACTAGTAATGACTAAAAAATAACACCATAAGATTTTTAACTTTTTTGTGTCCCGCTTGTCCCGAACTTTGAAAAATGTCACGCTTTGTGAGAATTCCGATCTGAGCACCCCACCTCATACCCAGCTAGGGGGCTGGAATATTATTTTGCTCCATGATCATTTATCGTCGGCGGTAAAAACATCCGTGTTTTGCCTTGAAAGCTCGATGAAATCAGCATGAAATCATCCCTTCCTGGTAGTACTAGTTAGTTTTCCATACCCTCAAGCGGCTGGGAACACGCGTGATTCAAACCAAAAGCCTTTGTTTTCTGATCAAAGCGCACAGGAAATAGAATTTGCTTAGATTGAGCCACGGCATTGAGTAAAGCACGAATCGCTAATAATCTATTTGCATTAGCAAACGACGTACACTATTGACAACCATAACGGAATATTGAACTGAACGATAGCAATTTCCGCTTCTACCCTTATGCGGACTGCGACGCGTATGTAGGCATATCTCCTTCTGTTCTAATATGCATATGATACACATAATGATAATTATGGATACCTATAGTGTTGAAATTGACATAAAAGGAAATGGAAGCATGAAAGTGAGGGTTAATATGTATTAATAATGTTATACGTATGAGGAGCCTAGGGCGGAGTCTGTAGATAACTTGTCCGGTAAACTAAAGGTTGCGTGTTCAAGCCACTTTCGAATCCTCTTTATTTCGCCAAACTTTTCCGAACAGAGCTCATCCGAAAATCCACAAGTTTCTAATTTCAGCTAAATAATAATAATTTTCGAAAAGAATTATATTCTAAGTTATAAAATGATCCAATGCATCTTAGTCAATGAACAATTCGCGAAAATCTAACAGGAATATCTCAATTTCCTGCCTTCTGCCAATATGCTTAGTATAGCAATTTTAAATCCTTCTAAGCTAGTATAATAATTCGGAATTAATCCTATTGGCTAATCATATTATTCGTTAACTCCTACATGACCAATATACGTAAAAGTAAGTATTACGAATCTCCCCCTTTCGTATAAAATTTCTATATTCCTATCCGTCCCATATCTTACAAAGGTTGTCAGTGAGGTAATAATATATCCTATGAATCAGAAATAACCAATTGTTGGTTTTATTGATGATGTATTTTCTATGGTTTAATTAATTACAGCAATGGTACGGATATGAAAATACAACAATACTTTTTCGGATTCTGGTCGTGTAGGAGTTGACCAATAAAACGGACGTGCTAATAGGAGTAATTCATAATTATTATACTAGACTCAAAAGATTTGAAATTTTCTATCGTAAACGAATTGGCAATATGTATATAATTGGGATAAACTGTTTAGGAATATATTGCCAATGATCACCTACTTCCTCTAGTAATATTAACCCGCACGTGTTAACTAAAACAATTATCTCGCTTACAGATTGCGATCTAAAACCAAGACACAAACACGGTTTATCGGATATCACCCGTGCGCGTATTTTGCGTAACTAATTTTAACTGAGGAGCTCGAAATATAACTTAGCATAAAAACTGATAGTTACAGGTTTGGAAACTATATGATTTTCACATATAAATCTACAGTCTTTTGTGTTCCCGAATGGTCCAACCGTTACATCACCGGAACGTATAGTCATACAAGTGAATGTTTGTGTTCGATTTTGTTCTAAGATTTGATTTTCGCAAATCCATTTAAAAAATTCTTCGCATCTGAAGGGATCGAACTCTATTCTTTCATAACTCGTGAATTATGGAGTTTTCGTCAAGACCGTCATTACGCGGATTCTTTAGTGCCTTTTTACTAAAGTAGTAAAAATTCAACCATGTTTGAACTTTCACAAGAAACCATTATTAATCAATGATAATAAAATACATTTAAAAAGACGTATGCTGGGTTGTTTATAATTATGTTTAAATGGCGGCACCATTTGGTAAAACATAGCCTATGCGCACCCAACGGTTAATTATTTACAGTTAACCTAAATTATTATCGTAAATTTGTCGAAAAGAAAAAAACGTCACCAAATCTGTCTCAATGCCAGATTTCATATCGGTCTGGTTTTTTAAAACTAAACTAAAAAAAGTCAAGCGCATATCTTATTATCTGGAAACTTTTTGTCCTAGCTTTTAGGTTAGAAGTACAGATATAATTTGTGAACCCAATAAATATATCATTCTAACCTGCTTTTAAATGGAAAAACTGCCTGTAATGTTCATTCGTAGGTAGCTAGCTCACTATATCCTATTTTCAACCGACCTGTAAATTTTAATGTTTGTCGCTTTTGACCACTTTTGTAAGCCTAAATTTAGGCATTTAAAGACTGCAGATAGAAAACATTCAATGTCTAAAATGCATAACAGGATATAGCTGAAACTTTGGTAACCTAATGGGTTGAATATGAAGTGTCTAAGTGCCTAAATTTAGGCCTACAAAAGTGGTCAAAAGGGACAAACATCAAAATTTGCAGGTCGGTTGAAAATAGGATATAATGTTATTGGGGTCGAAAGCGGTCTAAATTAACGTCACTTTAAGACTGCGAAAAATGACCTGTCAGAAGCTCAGAGATACGAGTGTTCAATAAGTGCATAATTAACTCCGACGCGCTCTTTGAGTCGGATACGAACTATTATTTATTTTTCCGTAAAGTGACGAATCAGCAACCAAAGGTTAAAATGGTACTGTAGCAATTTCCCTAAACATCACTAAAATCCGTCTAATAAATCTGAGGTCCTAAAACAAAAAATGCGTATATACCGAATTTAGTGACGGCAATAAACAAACGAAAATAACCAGTACGTTGTACAGTGGTAGGAGATGTTACTAATAAAAAACATTAAATAAAAAAAACAATATATGTATACACACATAACCCATTAACCTATGGTTACAACTTATTTTCATCTGTTGCGGTTTAATGTATAGAGTGTAGTACGAGAGTATGCCATTTATCCTATTGGCCCTTTCATCTTATTGGGTAACTACTGAACAGTTAGCGGTTAACAAAAATAAGTAAAGAATTATATATAGACTACATATTATATACTGATGAAATACTCACTCGGTACAGTTATTGAATATCTATTTTAATCTTACTAAGTATCACACAAATAATAGTTCATTATTGCATTTGGTCAATCGCTATCCATTCAGTGGTTAACCAATGAGATGAAAGGAAATTTTCATACTCCCTAACCAGACTATATATTTAAACTGCTAGTCATACGACAGTGTCACTATTGGTCCGTTTGGATACAACCTGAGACACAGCTCGTTGCAATCTAGTGCCAGAGAATGGGAAACAATAAAGATGCCTAAGTTAGTAAGCGGATGTCTTAATGTAATGGTACCATAAAATGGTGATTGTCACAAAGCAAAGTAGTAATAATAGTTTTATTTGAACTTAGTCCTATTGCTGCTCTCTTTGAAGCGTGGGAACCTAATTCATATCGTCGTCGGCCAACATACCGTTCGGCTGGGAGTTAACGGAATACTTAACGTAATAATAAAGTTTAATGTTATTAACCGGGTGCTCTTTACCATATGGGTGACAACATAATGTGTTTTACTTTATAATTTATACCATTACTAGTATCGATTAACTCACTTTAATAAGTTCAAATCAAATCACCGCATCAAAATGTTATTATAAATCTTTGTCTTTACTATTGCCTTGTCCGACCAACATCTTCTATTCCTACACCACCACACTTGGTTAGAAAAATAAATAAATCAATGGCGTATACAGCCAGAATGAATTTGAATATATAAATTGAAATGAATGTCACCTGCCGGAACAAATCAGTTGTTATTTCGGTGTGGCATAAAATTAAGACATATTTGGATAATGGTTTTGCCTTTATTTACTATTAGCTCACGGATAAGTATTCACATCAGACGGATTCGTGGAGCCTTATGAGGTGAAGGTTATTAAAATGATTATTAGCATTGTTTGATGTTTTAATACATTTTAGCAATAAATTATTACTTTCATCTCAACGCTGAAGTCATAATTTTTCCACACGTGAATGTGAGGTGACCTTGCATATTAAAACAGTCTGTGTCATTCAGACAGCCAACATGGAGATTATATATTAACCCGTCAGATGAATATTTTGGTTATACAAACATAATCAATTGGGCCGAATTTATTGTAGGACCACTCTACAATAAATTCGGCCCTAGAACTCCCACATAGAATTTTCCCCGGACTATTTAGCCTACATTCAAGCCAGAGGAAAGCCGGGAATAGATTTTGCTTTCGGTAGAAAAGGTCCTCAAATGCAAGCGTCGCAGAATGCCTAACCAATGACGCATTAAATAATTCTACCGTTATGACTGCCTTACTAGATGTGAACCTAAAAACGAAAATTTCAAATTAAGGTTACACTAGGATATTTTCTATGCCGTAATTTACCCGATCAAGTCCAGGTAAATATCAATATGCAACTAGGTAAATATCAAAATATTTGTCACAAATTGAATATATTTCGTTAAAGGTATTATTATAAAAAATATATTTTAATGTTTCAAAGATCCTTTATAATGTTGGTTAACCCGCAGGCTGAAATTTGTGCACACATTTTCGTTAATCGCACCATAACTTCTGTTAAAGTGGTCATACGCCTAATTTGCTGTCCAGGACCCCCATTAACACCCCGCCCCCGTTTTTAAACGGACTTTCAGACCGGAAATAGCACCGGAAGAGGAGGTTAAAAAACGGATTTTTATATTTTGTATCGGGAATCACACCAAATTGTTTCCCGAGTATCTTCAAAAAATTAAGGAACTTAGAAAATGACACTTTAAAAAATTCAGTACTTTACAATTTAAGACAGTTTTTTCTTCCGCACATTTTCGGATAACTTTCGACCACAAATTTGGAACGGAAGTGAACCCAAAAAACCAAAAGCCGAAAATTGCAGAAAAATTGCACAAATACTTCCCCTGGTGATATTTATCTGACCCAAAGATTTAAACGTATATAATGCTACGTAACTCCCATATTCATAGAACTTTTTGAATAGAAACGAAAACTAATTTCGACCCAATGACAACCACTCATCTGTGCCGTGTTAAAGAGAAAACTAAACGACATTACTCGCAGTAAATTGTACCGAACACTTTATATTGCGACTAGCATTCATACCCATAATAAATAAGAAACATATGGATATGCACAGATTTCAGCGTAGGGGTGGGTCTATCCATGCAGCTTGTGGGTTAAGACTATAGTGCAGGAGAAAACGCGTATCGGTGTCTTGGTTAGGTTTTATATCGGCGATCACATGGGGAGTAAAAAAGTACTATAGTTTTATCTTTGTTATTCCTGAGAAAACAATACATTTAACTTAGTCTGTCTCAGGATATTGTGCCGCTCCAGACTTTAATTTCGCGAATACACTTTAGAAAATTCTGACCGGTGAAATTACGCTTATCATGCTACTTATTGGCCAATTTTATTTATAATTTTAACGGCCAGCTTTATGTCAGCACTATCCATAATTTCTTACAATTCTAGTATATTTTCACTTAGTCTTCTTTCTTAGCCAAGTTACGCAATTCGATATCCATGGTATGTTAATGTTTGTTGTATATACCGGCTCACAATTCTATTTCGTATGCGGTGAGCCCAGAGTTCTCTAACTTCTTCAGTGGGTTTTTATGGCTATTATTCCCAAATGTGATTTCGTAGCGTCCTATTTTGTTAAATTCCAATAACGCGTGTTTATCTAAGGGTAGATTTACATTCTTCTACTTTCTCTTGATTATCTGTGGTCCTTCCCACAGCAGTATAGTACCTGCTCTTTGTTTCGTTGGAATTTATGTGTCCAATGTTTGGTGATATTGGGCCGAATTTTTCTCGCCCTATGTTCAGAGAATTTACTGATTTATTTTCACCGTCTCCTAAGTATAGCTTTTCTCGTTTGTTCCACCCCTTGTACCTAGTAATTTCGCTAGCGGCTGTGCTAGAAGATATTTGTAGAACGATTGGATAATAGTTTACAACCGCGCCATACCGTATGTCACACACCGGAATTCTTTCTTCATTATTATTGGTTTGATTGACTTATGTATTAGTTTCATGGCTTTCGTCCATTTCCCAGATTTTCTCCATGCTTATTTATTTGCTTGTACTGCTTGTGACGATTCCACTTTAAATTAAGGAAATTTTCAAACTTGTTTACTTGAAAGACTTCTACATTGGCTTAGTTTGGCGGATGAAGGTTCTTCTTTTGATTCGTCATTTTGTCTGCTAAGTTTTCCTCATTATCATCTCCCTGTTCTTAATGAATGTTTCGGTTATTTTCGTATTATTTAGCCTTTTGATGCTGTCTGTTTGTATCTCCTCTCGTCCTCAATAGGATCAAATGTTCCTATTCCTTTTATTCCGTATGAATTTATCATATGGATTAAGTTATCTACTTGGCACAACGGGAAACGTCTTTTTTGTACCACAGGTTATCACCTCTGTGCTTTCATCGCTTGCTGTCGATGTAGACTGGTTACCTAATCATGTTTCCTTCATCGTTATCTTCTACTTTTCCAATTATCTCCCAATATTCTGTTTGAGGAATTATGGCAGAAATGCATTTATTTTCCCTCTCGTATATATTTCGCGCCCTCAAAATTTGTGCTTGTATTTTTCCGTTTTGTCTTCGTTGTTCAATTTTTTATAAGCATCCAGTATTTATTCGGGGATCTTTTTAGTTCGTAACCGTTTTCGTGGTCGGTTTTCTTTAACTTATTCTGATTTTATCGGATTTTATAGGATTTTATCTTGCTCACCTTCTAGGGTATTCTTTGCTCGCAATTCCTGCAGTCTTTTCGATTTAGTCTGAAATAGTCGTCGTCTATTTACATGATTCACGGTTTTATTTCGCTCATGTCTTTCTCATTGATCGTTTTTATCTTATTTTTCCTTTCTCGCCGTCTTCGAAATTCGTTTCTGATAGTTTTCTTGATTTTCATTTTGTTTTCGATCAACGAGGATTAATGGGTTTAGCTTCTCAATACGTTGCTATTATGTCCATTGTTATTATGTCCTCAGAAAATTTCGGTACATTTTTGGATTGGCTTGATATCCCAATAATTGTATATCCCAAATTTCCAGAAATACCTATTTTTAAGTATGTCAACTATAATTTTTTCCTTTGAGTTCCTATGGCCAATGCTCCACTACTATTGCAGATATTTATGCCATGTATGAGGTATTTAAAATACTGCAACACCTATCTGCCACGATTGCTGTATTTTTAGACGTAATCTATATTTTTGGGCGTAAAATACGGCGGGACTGTAAGAGTTATTTAATATAGAACATTTCCTCATGTCGTAGCATAAGTCGTAGCAACTCAACAATGAAGATAATTATTGTAAATACGAACAAACATAACTTTTTCAGGTCCTAATCTGGCAGTAGAATTTTGGACATTTGTTACGCGGAAAGTTGTCGGATTTCCGCCCTTAGTCACTTATTTCGACACAGGAACAAAAAGTTCGGGGAAAATCTCTAGGTCATCATCTAAGTGACGACTGCGGGAAATTATTTTTTTACTTGGAACGCTGTGTTTTCAAAACTTTTTGATCGTCTAATCACGGTAGTTTCGCTGTCATGGCTTCAGCGGATTGCTCTCTGAAAACTAACAATTTGTCTCTAGCCGCAAGTGGATCTGCAAACGTTTAGGTCAATTTCGTCACGAGAATGTTCTGCTCCTGTTTTCTTGCTCCTGTTTTCTGCTCCGAGTTCTGCTCCGAGTATGACGACGGGTTTTCTCCGGTGATTGTACAACAGATTCGATAACGTCTAACCAATTGCTTTTGCGTATTGGTAGGGATTTGTAAGCATTTGCATAAGACAAATGGACGTGTTGATTCGAATCCTCACCGAACACACTAATATTTTTGGGATCGTGCGGAATCGTGCTTTTCAGGCCTTGCTAAAAATCTAGATAAATTATTTCCCAAGGTGCAATTCCTCGTACGCAATTTGGCGGGATTAATTTGACTTGACTGGGGCGATTTCCTTTTCATCTGAACATACTGTATAGCTTTAGACCCAGTTCGCAATGTCTTTCGCAATGCTTGGCCACCAGTAGTTGGTCAAGTAAGCCTTAACTCGATCTATGCTCTTGCACTTTGTCAGATTGTGTGCTTTTAGCATAGATGATGGAACCACCACTTTAGCGTCTCCTGGGCACGGATTATCAGTGTGTCTGAACCGTTATCGATAAAAAGTCTTTCCTTGATTTGGCGGAAAAGTTGGCTTTTCTGATCATGTTTATCGATGAAATCATAGATATTGGCTTTAGCTCACAATTTAATGTTTTATAGCACTACGATGATTTTCGTTAGGAATTCGTCATCCCTTTTCCTCCCAACAATGCAGGTTTCAATTATCATTTCTTTGGAAGGTTGAGTCTTTCCCATAAATTCCAATAATTTTATTCCTTACCTAAAACACGCGGCTGAGATATCCATTTAGTTTAAAAAGTAACCCGAAGAAACAAGTAGTTGACTAGATTTTTGTCCATATTTTCACATGGAAATTATCAGTAAGTAACCTGAAATGATTTTTTTTTAGTCGAGAAACACAATAGTTTTCCACAATAGAGCTTTTGTTATACATGTCATCAAATAGTGTAAGTATGTTCCCCCTTTTAACTGTTAAACTCCTGTGCAACCTTTTTTAAACATAACCCCTGTGCAACGTGTTTGAAATATAACCCCTGTGCAACGTTTTGATCAAATTTAGACTAATGACTTGTCGTTAATAATATTATATCCCAAGAACCATTTGTTTCTTGTTTTCTCTGCGATTAGATTTACAAATGTTATCTCAATAAGATAAGATAGTAAAGTCTAGAAGAAAGAAACACGGGACAACACAATTAATCCGAAAAAGTTCATAAACGGTGAAACAAATTTTCTGAGAGGACGCATAGCGTTAGCCGCCTTAAATTTTTCTACGTAAATTTTGGAATTTTTTATTTCGGAATTTTTCGGAACTCTTCCGATTGTCATTCGTTAGGTACCCCGCCCTGGATTGGACCACTTAAATGTTTCGAGGGCATTTGTTGACTAAAATGTATCCCACGCAAAAATTCTGTGCGAAAAACTGGGCGATGAGTGAAAATAGGTACCCATCAAAATATTTTAAATCAATCAGAAGACTGTAAGAAGTCTGTAGGCTAAGTCTGGTAAAGTATGAGACCCCGAGCGAAATCTGCTGTGGAGACCCTTTAGTTATATATGTCCGGACATGTCCCTACGCTCTTCTTTTCCATTTCAATTCAAAACGGAGCAATATTTTCCGTTCAAAATGTTAGCTAGGGCTATGTATGAATGAATAATAGAAAACTGTTTTGACACGTCCTGGGATCGAACCAGGGTTAACGGAC
>SCLF01064092.1:0-11638 GCA_004367975.1 Mesochordaeus erythrocephalus
CGAGCCAATCGGACATACTTCACGAAGTCACATTTTTTGGCTTAACTACATAACGGGTCTATGAGAAAATCTATCAAATACCCTTAGAATTTGATATGTTATAGGGCTTGACTTCACGATCAAAGTTTATACATTACCAAAAGTGCGTACAATTGATTCTGCTCAAGTTATGGTAATTTAAAATTTCGCAATATTTCACTTTGCCTGCCTGATAGAAAAAAAATGCTAAACAGCAACTGCTCTATGATCTCCTAACATAAATGAGCTAATTTTATCACCTTAAAATACTGCGCAAACGCAAAGCAACATGAACATTATTTTTTTGGAAAACGCGGAAGAATCCGATCCCTCTTAAAAAAGCCAGTACAACCGGGATACGCAAGTTGACTAATCAAGGAATTAACCTAACCAGGTGAATCACTTGTGCACCATCTCCAGAAAAATGAAATAACCTGGCTGTTTTAACAGTAAGGTTAGTGACGCAAGAGGGACGGAAACTTTTAGGAGTAAAACAATATTTTGCTTGTGATAAATATCATTTAGATTTCAAGCCCACTCGACCGGGTGTACGAAAACAAAGATAGATAAGGAAAATTGTAAATCGTACCTGGGCGTTGCCTTACCTTTATAATTCAGGTACGATGACAAAAAAGTTTCCCCGAAATTTCATTTCAATAATGTTCCGCAAGCAATTAAGATAATATCATCGCATGTATTTCGCGCTACCTAGAAGACCATACAACTTTACATAGCATTAGGGTTCAATCAATTATAAATTCCAATTTCAGAATAATACCAGAGTCACGAACGGTTACACTGCTGCATAAGCTTGGTAACCTCACGAGAACGCACGAATGTACGAGAATACCATATGAATGCACAATAATGTACACAAGAATGTATGAGAATGTATAAGAAGTTTACGAGAACATCCGAATATCATATAACATAAATAATTTTGAATCAAGCGAAAAGTCAAATGAGGACATATCCCATGCAGAACACAACACGCCATAATCCAACCGCGAAAAATATTCAACCGTCCAAGGTACAGTCAAGGTACTACTATAGGGGTAAGCAGCAGCATGAAACCACATGAAGCAGTAGCAATGTATTTCAAAGCAAGTTGGGTGCGCACCAAACATAAACATTTCTGTAGCCGTCGACATCTACACCGTCGAAGTGGCTACAACACGCTAAAATGATGCGACAACGGTGCGCAGGCCAACAGTAGAACATTAGAAGACTAACTAAACATTCGAAATCCAATGGCAGTTTGCTCCAGAAGCAATAACAGAGGAGAGAAAAGAGGCTGGCTCTTACGAAGGACAGTGCACGAAGGAGAATGGTTAGAGATGTGCCCAAGAGGTGCCACAGAAGTGCCAAAGAAGTACCACAAAATACCACCTGGGTCAAAATCTACACCACCTACAATCAAAACTATCAATGAATTTTAAACGCCCGAACAGACAAAGTGAATGAAATTGAGGTGAACGAAATCGGAGATGTGTTAGTAACATCGGTTAGTCCGTCGTGTCATATATACAGAGAATAAATTACTTATCGTTACAAATACGATCGAACTCAAGAAAACAGAAGCAAACAGGCGCAAAAAGATGCTAGTTGCAATATTAAGGCGTGCACCGCCAGCAAGCCGATTGTAACTAGAGCAAGTGACGAAAATAACGAAAAAAAAGAAAATTGCCCACAGAAGCAAAATTATACCGCGAAGAATTACGCGAAGAACGCATACCGAACAAACGCGACGAATAGCGTAGGGGAAGCCCAAGAAGAAGCCGAAGAAAAAAAAGGAAAACAAATCCAAATTCCTGGAAATACAGTGCTCGCAGATAGGCAGGGTCCGATCACCATAAGCCGGACCACGATGGAGTTCTCGAAGAGTACCGAACAAATTAATGCGTTATTGCATCATTTCTTTCGTAGCAACGCCCAAAATGAACATTCAAGCGCACGAATGTCGCACTATAGTGGCTTCCATAATATAATTAACTACCATCTTGTTCATTTTAACGAAAATTGACCACTAGGGTAGAAGAAGGAAAGCCACGAAATGTCTACTTTCGAGACATCGTGCAGAAAAGACAAATGATTAACGTATACATCATTTTTATGTTGTTCCCATACGGACAACAGACAACCACTTAACTGAAAATACGAAACACAAGCACAACAATTGGTTATAGCCAGGAACATCAGGGAAAGAATCGAGCTTACATCCATGAGCACAAGAATTTATACGATTAACAGTAACCGGAAAGAAGATAATAAAGCAGGCGGCGAAAGTGTACACAACGAACGGAACAAATGGTTAATACGTTCCCAGAAGAAATCCAAAGATCATAAGTCAATTAACATAGAAGTAGAAACTGCCAGAGATACAGCAGCAGACCAAACGCAAATCAGAATTCAGCAGCCGATACAAACGGCCACAACACGTATTCTCCAACGCAACCTCGGCGCATCAGCATAACGAAGAATTAAAAACGGAAAATACGAAAAATTACTTTTAGTTTTAGTACGGTAGGGTCCCAACCAAGCGTTGACACGTGCTTATTAAACTTTAAATACAATTTTCTCGGCCGTCATTACGTTTTCGTAATTAAAAAAAAATGGTACCTTGGAATTAGCGCCTGAATGATAAAATAACTTCTCCAAACTTTAAGAATTTAATGCGTCAAAACTATATTTTTCTATCTCTAGAAAGAGCGAAACCCAGAAAACTGTACGAGGTTCTAGAAGACTAATCTTCAAATGAAATATGTATATATTGAAAGATTGAACTCTTATCTATATAACCGTAAACATTTTCATATTAAAGCGTTCTCGAGAGATATGGTAAAATCTATAATATTTTCACAAATTCAATGTTTTACATATTGTATTACTTAAAGCTGTTATAAATTCGTTTTGTTTCATGGATTCGTTACAAAATTATGATCCCTAAGGCACAGTATTTTTTTAAGTTAAGAAAATTCATTTACGGCCGAAAATGGCACCGAAAGGTCAACTATTAATTTGTACAATACTCCATGTCGATGCTGCTCATTAGATCGGCAATTACTAAATCTTTAATCAAGAAAATGAAAAAGACAGGTGCGGGACCGTCAAATTAGTCAGGGTGGTATCTACTTTTTAAAGACGCTAAACACTTTTTAGCCTAACTACAGCATGAGAGTGAACTATTTTATATACAATCACTTCTTCTTGCATTTCCTTCAAAATACCTCAAGATTTTTGGAAGCAATTAAATACTGAATTAATTAAGTAGGGTTTGTGATTGTTAAAAATACATCAATATTATCTATCTGGTCAATCGTTAGGGATAAGGTATGTCTGCTGGTTCGTCTACCAACTGTACCCATTTGCTACAAGATTAAACGTAATTTTAATGAATAATGGGAACTTTCAAAGAAAATAACTCACTCATTCAATACCTCATTCACAATAAATAGTCCAGATAGTCCAGATTAATAGGAAACTGATCTAATTACTACAACAATAAAATATGTTTAGAGGGGGAAAAGCTGTGATCAAGCAGCAAAATAGATGAAACTGTGCACAACGAAAATACAGACGTACATAAGTATTGAAAATAACTCTTTTTATTAAAAATTAAAGTGGTAGGAGAAACTGCAAGATGAAGAAGATTATAGAAAAACAGCACTTGAAATTCTGAAGGACCAGATGAAAATAATCTCAGAAACAGCTCAAAGGGTCTCAGCCGCGTGGTAAACGTAACAGCAGATGTAGCAAGAAAACGACTAAATATGATCCCGGATTCCAATCTGATCAAGGTACAATAATATGTTATGAGCTAGCTACTAACAACCATGCTGCAAAGAAAGAAAGGACTAATGGATGGTTCAGGCGAGTCAATGATGCATATCCTAGGTTGGGCAATATTACGGAAAGCTTGAACAGCTTCAAGAAAATATTATTTGAATAGCCCAGATGAAATATAAACGTCGGTTAAAGCATACGGGGTGAATCCGATCATCAAAAGAGGAAATCAATATTTCCAAAAATGGTCGAGTTCTCCCGCTTACTTAGACATGTTATTTCCAGGCGGCGAACATTTTAAAGACCTGTATTTCCTGGTCTAAAATATGTTTGTAGAAGATCAAGAATTGGCGGACCATGAAACGCTCATCGATCTGGTAACACTATACATTCGTGCCTTTGCATCCGAATACACAGACCATGCGAACTTCGTGACGTCTACTATGGTAGATTTGGATAAAAATAAAACATGAAGGAAATAGCTTATGCCCCTCTTCGATGTCGAACACCGCTCAAGGTTGGGAAACTTCCTCGTAAGAAATTCAAACTTATGCATACTAAAGCACAAAACCAACAAACGGTTGAAATTCCTGAAATGAATAATTGAGGTTGAATTACAACTGTATAGAGAGTGGAGGGGGTTCAAATCAGTGTATATGTTTACAAGTAATCCAAATGGGCCAAGACAAGCAAAATAGTTAATCGAATATATAAAGGTGCGCAACCGTCAACCACACCCAGTTCAAGTTCGCCGCCTGAGAAATTTTGTGCTACAAAAAAATTATTTGGATTTCGAGCAAATATTACCGGAACGCGTTTTGATAAAATTAGCAATAGAATTATGGATAGATCATAGTGATAGGAAAATTGATACACCATTTAACAAAAAGGCAGCTAACCTTCTACATCGGATGTAGAAGGATAGAAAGTTGGAAGACGTACGTGTAAATACTGTAACAAAACAGTTTGTATACACATAGACATACGTATGTCAAAAGCAAAGCTAGCCAGCATTACGAGGGAGCCTCTAGCGGTCAATACGACGGAGTGGGACTTCCGGTGAAAGCTTTTCGACAATGGTGGCAATATAAAGGTAGATCTTCGGGAGGTTTGATTTTTTCCATACCAAATAGCAACAATTCTCACTTTCAAGTGAAGCTAAAAGTTTAGGTTTAACCAAATCACCGGGCAAGCACAATAACTCGCCATTAGATTGGTAAGTGATAGTACAATTCTTAATACATATTCGGGATTACATTTGACTCAATTAGATACTTCACTGCATAAATACTGGCCAAAAATGTACAGGAAAACTCTTTATAAGTTCAATGACCAAAAACACACCTAATTAAGAAGTACATTTTAGCCGCTACGTCGAATTAATGCTGATTATCCAGGTGGTGGACCTGCATAAACATGCCTAGCAAAAACCTGCTGGGCGACTGAGCTGCAGCTGGAAACCTCTGTTCCAATGACCTTTGGCTTATTCGACCAATATCCACGGAAATTTAAAGACCTAAAACAAGCTCGCAAACATACACTAGACCCCGTTTTAAAGTGGAAGCAAAATGGGAAAATAACACACGGAAACGAAAATGATATTTACCTTTCAAACATGAATCTAGTGGTAACAGAATCGTAAATGAAACCAAACCAAAGCATTATCATTAAACGAGCTTATTTTACAATCAGGCTCATAATTGAATAATGCGAAAACATGCAAATTAGGTTTAGCGCAAAGATGCAAGCATGGAACTAAGAAAAATAGTTTATTTAAGTTTTTTTCTTTACGAATGCTAAAAATGTTAATCACAAATCGATTAAGGGAAGTTCCAAGTATTAGAGTACGTTGCTTTCGGTTATATTAGGAATGATTAATAGTTCAAAATTATAAAGCGGAGGAGAATTTCGAATGATACGTCAGCGACCAATCAAATCACTCAATCTGAGAAATATTCCAAGACAAACAGAATTAGAGTGGGAGATGGAATTAAATTAAATTCATATAACCAGGTGGAGTTAATCACAAAATTTGACAAGCAAAGTCAATTTTTCTCATCCGCTCTCCTCACAGGATCAATAACCTCAAATACTACGCGAGTATTAGAGTGCGTTGCTTTAGATTATGAGAAAGAAATGGAGCTTTCCAGGTGTAGTTTTCTAGTTGCCCTTCGGTGCTTAAATGTTTTTAAGACATTTCTACTAAAACTCTAAAAACAATTTCCAGTTTTTTGAGTAGCGCTTCGGGTGATGCTTCCGGTTGCAAAAAATTCTACGTCCAATTTAGTGTTATGTGGTGGAGATTGACCACAGTTTCGAGTAAAACACGAAAAACTAAATCAATTAACGATAACGTCCATTTAATAATAAGTAGGGTGAATAAATATAACAACTATAATACATTACCTGCTGGATTTATATCTTTTGTCCAACCACCCTCGACATGGTATATTCCCTTGACGGAAGTTTCAAATCGATCTGTGTTAACCTCATGTTCCGACATTACATGTGACGCCTGTATGCCAATATGTGATGGGTTGCGAACAATGTAATCCTAGATAGGATTTAAGACTTCACTTTTCAGGTTTAGTTGTTCAATCGGTTTTAAATCGGGTTGGTCTTAGGAAATAAAATAGAAAATTAACTCATCAATAGTGAAAAAAATATACAGTGGGGTGTGGAAAATGGTGCTCGTAAGAGGACCAATTAAACGTCGATAACCTGACAACGGGTTCGATCGGACCAGGAGGAAACGGTGCAACCAAGGTCACTTTAAACTCAATGTAGATGAATAATTCATTAGTGAACATAAATGTGTATAAATAAAGGGAATTAATAGTAGCCCGGATACGAAAGTAATTGTTACAATTAATTAGTCAAATTTAATCGGGTAATTAAAAAACTTTCCAAACGAAGCCGTCTGTACTGTTTGCGGGCCCTGGGTTTCAAACTGCGTAACAAATTAGAGCGTAGCAAATAAACCTACAAGAGCCATTTGCCTACCCCACTGTATTAACATGAAAAATATTACCAATTTAGGATATACTAAGAACTGTTTAGCGTGGTCCGTTTTATATGACGCCAATTTAGACTTACAATGGCAAGCTAATCCTTTAAAATCTATCAAGGATTACAGCCATGATTGATTCCTCCATATCGATGAAAATGACCTTTTTGTGAATTAGACCCCTGGGCATCCAATAAAAGCATCTAAAATATCATCAGACATTGTTCAAAAAACTTTCGAGCTTCATACTTTTAAAACAATGCTGTTAGATGCTGTTATTGGATGCCGAGAGGTCTAATTAATCTACCATAATTTAGTTCGTCCAGCTATTTACGTTTTTTTTTTTTAAATGTCATTTTAATCGATAAAACATCAGCAAGCCAAAGAATTTGGGATATATTGGTCGATTATATTAATTTAGCTATTTTTTGTTTACTTTTCGGTTTACGAATTATTAAATTATTTCCTGAACGAGTATTTTAGAGGCGCCGTTAAAAAGACCGGAAAGGCTGAACATACCTTTTTTTCATCTTCGTTAGACTCAATATCAACAACTAACTCGCTTTTTCTTTCTGTAAAGTTTGGATGCTTTCCAAAATCTGACCGTTTCTTTTGGTACACATACTGGCTCTCCATTATATTTGAGAAAAAATAAAGTAATTCTTTTAATAAAAATACTGGCGATCTAGAACTTTTATTTCAGTCTGCAACTTTCAGTTTGTAAATAGACATGAAAGTTTCGGCATCAAAAATTACCAGACAAAATAAATTTTAGTTCAACCGATAGATAAGATTTAGCGTAGCCTGTAGATACCAAACCTGCCTTATTTGAGACAGATCAAAGTGCCTCCCTACCCCGCTCCGGGGGAAACTGATAACTTAAACAGGCCAAATCTGTTCTCAGGATATGCAAATTTACACGGCGTCGTATAGTTAATCCCCCTAAAGACAAACGACATATTTTTTCCTTTTTATGAAAAAAACGTTAATTTTCACTCCTGGGGCGTAGCAGCTAACTGAACTAAATTGTTCTAAATGAACTAGACCCAGGGCATCCAATATAAGCATCGAAAAACGTACACTGATTATCTTTTTAAAGCTATGGACCTCGAAATAACATAGTCCAAAATGGACAAAATTGATTTTGAGCGTCCTAAACTTTACTTTGGGGGATATTGGCATGTTTTCTAAATAATAACAAGATATAAAAGTGAAATATTCGTGATTTTTGTCACTTTTTGGAACTTTTTACTATAACTAGGTCACCCGTTAATAACACGGGATAGGTCCTATGGGAATCTATCCCGGTCCTATACTTCCCGAAATCACATAACTACATAACGCGTTAGACAATCGGGGTCAAACCTGTGCAAATAAATGAAGTCGGAGTCATGACGTGTCGAATAAGCCCACGTTCTAACATTTGTTGGGTGTTAGGTTGCAATTCTAGTACATTTGGTAGTAATCCATAATACACGTGTATCTAATGGACAAAATGAACAAAATTGACTTTGAGAGTCCTAAAATTTACTTGTTACGCAGTTGTTTCGAGTCGAATTCTTAGTGAATACTTCCCAAAATCACATTTTTGACTTATAGTGGCTCTAAATTGCCATACAATTTCACAATATTAGAAAATGTCCGATTTCCCCAGAAATTGGTCACATGCGACCCGCACAGATGTCAGCTTAATTTCTTCTGATCGGATTGAGCTCGAATACCTAAACCGTTATGTAGTTATAGCGTATAATTTACTTTTCCCAATAGAACTATTCGGAAGAAGTTCCAAAAAGAGTTTATTTAAGATAATTAGAAGATTTATAGAAAACATCATATTATACTTTTCCCGGTAGGCACTTTCCTTTGAGTTAATTTCGCGACTATAAATAAATTATGAGATTTTATCCTGTCACAATCGAAAACTTATTCGAATCTCTTCTCAGGAGCAAAGTAACGATATAGAGGAGATGGTGAGGAGGAAGAGAAGCACTAGAAAGTGAGCGGAACTTCACCCTTCGACGTGGCGACTGAATTGAAGAACACCAAGAATAAAGTAAGGCTATTTTATTCTTGTTGTCAAAGAACCCATTGGAGCTTTAACTACAAGGATAAAGTAAACACCCTGACAAATGGTTGTGCCTATATCCAGATAGGATGATGGATAACGCGACTACTAACCTTCTCCAGAAATGCGAAATACTTGCAACTAACTTTAAATTAGTGTGAAAAGTTAGTATATATATAGAAAACTAGTATATTTGCATAACACGAACAGAAAAGGACGCTTCCACATGGGAGTCTAATCGCAAAGAAGAAAATTAGACGCGAATATTTTATAAAATAAGACTCAATAGAAGATACAGATGGAAAATCAACCAAAATAAATGCATTCATAAAAACAATATCAGGAGGCCTATATAAAACATATACATATTACTTCGCAACGACCACACATAAAACTATTCGCGCCACACTCAGTAGTTTTCAAAAATCAATCAAACCATACCTTGCAGACTATTTTTCAGTCAGTTTCGAACGAGGCGAAATACTCAGTTGGGAGATTTTAATCAGGCGCATTAAAAAGACTTCGCAACTACAGCCACAGGAAGAATCACCATTAGACTTATGTCATTCAATGTGGAAAATAGTAGATGAGGACATGAGCATCAACATGAAAGTAGATAAAATACAAACTATAATCCAAGATATAATTATCACGGAACATTTTTTTAACGCCTCAGATTTTGAAGGTCACTGTAATTACCAATTGCAAGAGGCGGCTTACTCACGTATAGTAAACACACTCATTATGGGAATGTTATCCAGGCAAATGTCGGACGAAAATGCAAAAAAAGCGAATAGACAACTCGTGCAACAAATAGCGGGTCCATATAAATATTAAGCATGACATACAAATAAACCTATTTTGTATACAATTATGGAGAGTTATAGAACTAAGTCAAAAAAGGTTAATGCCATCAACTAGATTACAGAGAGTATAAGAGACCTAGATTTCAATGAAGAGCAGCTGACCGAAGATAGCGAAGAGGAAAACGTGATTAATGGAGTAGAAAGAAGCAAGAGGTCCACACCGTTTCGCCAACCTTCGAGCTTTTTTCGCGAAGCACATTATCACATTGGACCTTGTCCCAGACAAAATGCGAATAGGGGTAACACGAGAGGAAATAATAGCGATAGGTGACACAACAAAAACTTCAACAGACCAAGACCCAATACAAATCAGATAAACAGTCATAGGCTAGACAGTTGACTAGGGAAGCGAAACAACATAAACACCATTTCCATAAAAAATGTACACTATTCACCTGTATACAAATATCGATACAGTATTAATGTTCGATAGTGGAGCAGAAACGAGTTTGATTCATTAAAAGTATGCTTCATAGAGCTAAATATAAAATAGCAGGAAAAAGAAGCAAAGTATTCAGGGCACCAAAGTATCAGGGCACCAACTAGAATTATGGAACGACTACATAGACATAGTAATAGCATTCAACAATAATGGGAAACACTTGTTTAAGAATGTCATAGTATCAAAGAAAAACGTTCCATCAAAGAAAATTCTAATAGGAAGGTCAGACATGATCAGACTTAAGATCAATATTCATTTCAATGAAAACCCTACATATGTTTTGGTATTGGACCGTTCGCGAATTACAAGTTATATATGCCAACGTCAAACAAGCCAAACATTCTGTACAATAACGGTATATTATCAATAAAATCATGTGAGGTAGTAATGGGATAGACATGTTACCAGAATTCTAACCTCCAAATTAAATAGATATATTGGAACATTAAACCCTTAGCTAACCAACGTATTACGGAATTTTCGAAATTTTTGTCCACGGACCCTCTTTTTAGGGTTTTAAGACCTTAGATGCGCTTGAATCTCTGATTGACCTCCACTGACCACACCCCCTCTAAAATGGATGCGGGATTTTTTGGAACAATATTTTTCCGGAACCTGGAGACGCGTGTGGGAACCCGTAGGTATTATTGTTGATGTTAAAAATTCCGAATATTTCTCTAGCGTTTAAAAGAAGATGCAAATAATTCTATAGTCTTATCCACTTCTCAATTACATCATCCTTACAGCTATAATCGGAGGGGAAATCGCACCGAAATTACATACAGTTCTGTAATTTTCACCAAAAATGGTTAGAATTCACTGGTAATGACTACAATCTCCCTTACTATGCAGACTTTCCGAACTTCACAAGCGGTTTAATAAAATATATTGAAAATTGTATGATTTCAACGCATATTCATCCTTGGCGTTTGTGAAAACAAAACATATATTAGAATTCTGGAGATTAAAATAATTCGATTAATCCCCGTGGAAAAAAGCCAAAATGGTACTGAGACATACTTAAAAAAATTGTGCCTGAGAGATTTCGTCCTCATTGTATTATTTCCATTCTACTGAATAAATTTAAAAATAATTAGAATCAAAACAAACATGTTCTAAATTGTTATTTAATATTAATGAGTTAATAATGGGAAACACCTATTCCAGCATTCTAAAAACGTATGGTCGGTTAGATTTTGAGGCGCACACTACTTACTCAATTAACATTGTATCCCTTTTCGAATTTGGTATGCTTTTGGCTGTGTAAATCATTATATATATTTATTCAGTTAGGGATTCGTCAAGATCACAATCTGTTTTCCCTGACGAGTCTATCTTCATAAAATTCCTTACATGTTAACTCCTACACTAGAGTCCAAGTCGTCCCCTCCCCCCGGGTGTCTGGACAGCAGAACAGCGGTTAACGAGACTTAGCCAGTCTGGTAGAGCTTTTTCTT
>SCLF01064204.1:0-11635 GCA_004367975.1 Mesochordaeus erythrocephalus
TTTTCAATGGCTCCGGCCCGATAGTTTTTTGAACAATCATTCGGCCGTGTTGCTGATTCCAGAACAGGGCGCTCTCATCCTAGTTGAGGCAGCAATCGGGGCATATAGTCGCTTGACCACTGTTTCGCCGCGTGAAATTCAGCATAGTTTTCTCCATAAAACCACGAAAATAACTTTTTGTAAAATGGTACTTTTCCAATGATTTTAAATTATCCCATGGTGATTTTCTTCGTTCATTCTTTGCCAAATACTCGAGATCGAACCAAGTAAACTTTCTTGCGTTCTTTCCAGTCGATAACTCAGTGATCTAACATATAAAGTATTATGGGTCATAATTTATGGCACATTAGTTATATCATATAAGATTTGAAATTACGGCATCCCAACTTTTAAATGAGATTCAAACTGAGATTTCATCCTCATTTTCACGTTTGTAACATGTTTTAACTTTAAACTTTGAATCGGAGTTCAATATTTTGTCAGCGTATATATTTTTTAGTGAAGTTCACTTATCTCACTTAAATTGGTTATCATATACATGTATATACATACATGTATATATTATATAGTTTAATTTACAAAAAAAGAAGTGTAATGCAAAGTGTAATACATTATTATTTATTAACCATGCCTTTTAATCCGTTTCTTATCGGAAGTCTCCTTAATCATTTTTGCAAAGGTTTCTTATCCGCTAGCCATTTCGAAAATGCAAAGCAAAATCATTTGTCAAATAACAAATCTGTATTGGTCTAGAAAATAACATTATTTGATAGCATAGCGACTCTATGATAGAGTAAAATACCGTAATTTATGCATTTTCCGAAGTTTGCGACCGATTTTTTTAAAATAATCCACATTGTTGGAATTTTTGGTCTGCGACCTTCCAATCGTGATTCCAACAATGTGGAATCCCCAGATGTATATGGGGAAGAAGAATCTTATTCGTCCGTGTATCAGGTCTAGTAGGTTAAAACTCATTTACTAGACTTTCTGGTTACTCATTTACATCCCTGACCATAACTATATTATAATTTTTTAAAATCTTTTATATAAGTTTGTCTCTGGCACCTTTTTGGCTTTTTTTGTCACAGAGATTGATCCAATTAATTTAATCTCCAGAATTTGAATATATGTGATGTTGTCAAAAAATCAAGCTGTTTGTGCCATTCAGAATGCTTACATAGTAAGGCAGCTTTCATTTACAGTACTTTCTAGTCATTACCAGTGAATTTTAACCATTTTTGGTGAAAATTACACTATTGTATCTAACTTCGGTGCGATTTCCGCTCCAATTATGGTTGCAAAGATGATGTAATCGAGGAGTCGATAAGACAAAGAATTGTTTTCCATATAGTCCATTTTTGCTCGTGCACTTAACTATGATACGGCTGAATATTCGACTAATGTTTCAACGAAAAATTCAGAATGCTTGCATAGTAAAGCAGCTTTCATTTAGAGAACTTTATAGTCAATACTAATGAATTTGGACCAGTTTTGATGAATATTACATAACTTTATCTGCTGTCAGTGCGATTTCAACTCCGGGTATGGTTGTAAAGATGATGTAATTGACAAGTGGATAAGAGCAAAGCATTATTTGCATCTTCTTTTAAACGTTAGAGAAATATTCGGAATTTTTAACATCAAGAGTAATACGTCTGATACAGATCTTCAACCCAAAATACATACCTACGCGTCTCTCTAGGGTCTACTCTCGGTATCCCTCTTATTCTGTATTCATAATAGTCCGTTCTCTACTAGCCAAGTGCATTCGCAATACTAATTAAATGTTGAAATCGGTTTCCTTTTTATCTTAAATGCAATAACATGCACGTCCCAAATGAAAACTAGAAAAACTAAGCAACGCAAACACAAATCTGCTGAAATAATTGACAATCGATCAAATCAAGTTTACGGGAGAATTCCTGGCCGCAGAACACCTATTTTGTTTGTCCACTTAACCGTGTTACAGCTCAATATTTGACCAATTTTTCAACGAAAAATTTCGAATTTTCAATTTTTAGGTTCATTTCTGGTCAAAATTTCTCGTCGCCAGGTACTCTAAAATATGGCCGGTATTCTGCTTAAAGTTTTCCTATCTAACACACAGTTTTCTTAAGAGGTAGAAAAATAAATGTGTTAAAGTGTCAATTCCAAAGTACCTGTAGGTACTGAAATTTTTTAAAGATGGTTTTCCACTAGAAGTTGTCTCGAGCAACAATTTGGTATTATTCGCGATTCAAAAAGAGTCCAATATTGGGGTGGGTCGGTAGGGGTCAATCACACATTCAACACGTCTAAGCACAAAAAAGCACGCCACCTCGCGGTTGAACTATTGTGCTAGTCCTGGCCGTTAACTTTCATCTTTCCGCTTTTTCAGAAAGACACTTAAAACATTCGACCAGGAGACGCAATATGGAATATATTATGTAATACTATTTGAAGGCCAATTATTTACCTTTGGAATACGGGTTGAACCACCAACTAAAACAATCTCATGAATGGCGGTCTTGTCGATTCTGGCATCTCTTAATGCCTTTTCAACTGGATCCATTGTGCTTCGAAACAGATCGGAGCAAAGTTCTTCAAAACGAGCACGGGTTATTGATGTGTAAAAGTCGATTCCTTCAAATAGTGAGTCTATCTCAATTGCGGCTTGAATGGGATGCAATTGTTGTATGTGTAATATGATAATACGGAAAATGCCGACAGGCTTCGGTAGATTCACATGGTAGATTTGTGATATTTTTCTGTCAGATTATATCAACACTAGCTTAATCACAGTGCGCTAATGCGACTATTACAACAGTTTTTGGCATATAAATCAAAAAGCGTTACAAATGTGAGCACGTTTGGATACATTTCTCTTGCTAATCTTATTCTTAAATCTTGATCGTAAATTGGATTGGGTGAAAAAAAAATCCATATAAAACTGTTAAATACAATATTAATCCGAACATTGGGTCATAATAAATACCGACAGAAATAAAGAAGTGCGAAATAATTGCATGGCCAACAGGAACATTTCACACAAATGAAACCAATCTCTTAATCGGTCCTTATAATACCACGCTGGAGACTTTATATGTAAATGTTAGATCACCATTAAAACAAGCGTGTCATAACCGTATATGCCTAAAAGTATGAACATGGACATCCTGCGAAGCTTTTAAATGATTCAAAATTTATAAATTTTAGCTAAACGCGACTATTAGCCTCTACAAAAAAGAAGAAGAATCAAGAGCCTAATCTGAGATAACCGGCTTAAAAAACCATCACTAAACATAACAAGATTAACATTAAAATGAGATATTTTAAAACACAATAACAACATCGCTGCACTCCAAGTTATCTTCCAGGACAGGGTAGTGTCAAAAATCACAGAGTGAAGGCTCTAACAAATGAAACAATTACGAAACCGAATTTTTCAAACTGAAAACCCATAAAAACACAAAAAGTTAGCAAAATCTAGACTAAATAACCCGGCGTGGGAATTGAATAAATATGGCCAGCCATTCTGAGCGGCAATCCGGCTGTAAGGACGAACATTGCAACCTAACTAACTGGAACCAACCATACAGTGAAATAATTAAGGATGAAAAATTTAAGTCAAAAATTAAACTTTCTAAGGTTTAAATTATAATATCATATCTAAAGACGTCCTTCCGTGACAAGTTTTCGATTAGATATCCCTATATAGTGCGTTCGTATTAAAGGAAGGGCATCCGAATATCTGGGAGTCCGGATGAAGTTAGGCATGAGAAAACTGCCGAATTCGGGCGTGTATCATACTCCTCAACAACTTCCGAACACGAGTTTATAGTTATAGATGAGGATAAAGAAGTCAGGTGCGTGGTTGAATCTAACACAATAGCTGGTATGCTGGCGATATACAAACTAATAGAATAATATGTAAAGCACTGGAACCATAACCATATATCGGGATGAGCAATAATTATTGCGGATGTGGATTACCAGGTCGTAGTGGGGGTCGTTTATTCAACATCGTCGAATAATTGGAAATTAAAAATCAGAAACTGAAGGAAAGCATCTTTATTATGACAAATCTGAAACAGCAACTATGTACCTATAGGTTTATATAACGCGTTTATAATGTAGATATAAGAATGATCAGTAGCAGTATCCGTGGGAAGCAGTCCACATTAAAAAAAGTCCGTCCAAAAATAAGGATTAATCGGTTACATTTATTTTTGTAGTCAAGTGTGCAAAGCAAATTATTGAGCTTAGGAACCAGCTTGACTATCGAAAAATAGGCCACACCATTATGGCTTCATTGGCACCAAATGAAATTCCAGATAAATGATAAGACAGTTTTGAAAATGGGGAATTTATAGAACGATTATCGGTTGCCGTGGAGGAAAAATCTTGTGAAATTTGAAAAAGGAATGCCATAAAATGACACAAAATTCTCTAATTTGAACAAAGGTGTTTAATGAAGACCACTGCGAAAAGAGGAAGTCCTATAAAAAAAATGCGAAGTAGATGGACCGAGTAAGCGTGTTGGCTTAGCTACGGAACAGAAAATAGCAAACCAGTGGCTGAACTATTTCAATTGACACACTACATAAGATAATTGAAAACGATAGCAACGTATAACTCTAAGTGGTGAAAAATATCAAGGACGGCAATGCTGGAGTTAGAGAGTATTTACGATCATTAATAAACCAGTGATGGCGGTTTTAAAATAAGCAAAATATACATCGCACTCGTACTTTACTGCGTTACCTCTATGATTAACCTCTATGCTTACTGAAGCCGAAGCAGGCAGAAATTTAGCCTTGCAAAATGTTAAACAGATTTGAAATTGTCCACTTATTTAACTACTGGTCAGAGTAAAAAACTCACAATACCCCCTAAAGCGCACCTCAAAGTACACGCAACCATAATTAAAACGCACGTATGACCTAAAATAGCTCACTGCAGCACTCAGAAACAAACAGAGAAGTGACATTCGCAAATCCACCCATTTTGCGGAGTATAAAATTAGGATAGTCGTATATATCGGGTATAAAAAACGAAAGATTTAATCTAAATTCCGAAGAGACCAATTCGGTCACGCCACAATAATATGAACCTCCAAGTTTGATCGCCAAGAAGTCGCACTTAGAAGACGCAATAAATAGTATTCCCCAGTATCAGCACCAAATGGTTCAAAATTACGAAATTAATACAATTAATAACATAAATAAGATGGTTGAGAAACCACATAGGGGTATACATATTTATCAACAGCTTCTAATTTGCGAATCCGACTAGAAATTTGTCATACTTTACGAGGATATAACCGAGGCGAAAACGGTACAATAATCTTGGGACCGAGTTGAAACATCGGTAATTCCATGAAAATCGGAAAGACCAACATTCTATAACCAACATTCTATAGCCAACATTCTATGACCAACATTCTATTCTGCGCGAGTAGGGAGTACGCACAATTATACTGATCGTCAGCGATATGAGCCGAAAATTTCTAAACGCAACAATTTGTATTATTTTCACTCTAAAATATTACTATTATGCAAAATCATACACCCGCGTTAAAACTACCCCCTACCACTTCAAGTGGGAAGTGATCGGAACGAGACTTAGTGAGTCTACGGTTCCGAATCTTCTCTCAGAATGTCCAAAATTACAAAGATAGAACATGAAAGACCTTTTTTGAATTCCCATTTTTGGGCTATAATTAAATCACGCGTTAAGAATTAGGTGCCATTTCTTTGAGAATAATTGAAGCTGGAGTCATGACACGTCGAATAAGCTCAATTTCGAGCCAATCTGACATACTTCCAGAAATCACATTTTTGTATTCTAATTGCCATAAAATTTGACAAGATTTTAAAATGTCCGATTTCTCCCCAAATTGCACGGACGTCAGCTACATTTCTTCTCAAGTGATCGACCACGAATTCCTAACCCGTTATGTAGTTATAACCACTAGAAGCCAAAAATGTGATTGTTGAAGTATGCCCGATTGCCCCGAAAGGGGGCTTATTCGACGCGTGACCTAGTTATAGCCCAAAAATGGGATTTCTAAAGTAAAGTACACAATTTTCAACAAATCACAAATATCACGAATTTTCACTTTTCTAAGAAAACATGCTAAGATCCCCAAGTATGTTCACTAGGAATTCGACTCGAAACAACTGCGTAGAAACTAAATTTCAGGACGGTCAAAGTAAATTTTGTCCATTTTTGAACAATGTGATTTCGATGTCCATAGCTTTAAAATAAATAATCGATGTATGTATTTGATACTTTTATTGAATGCCCTAGGATCTCTCGTACAATTTAGTTAGGTGAGCTGCCATGCCCCAGGAGTAACTGTACGACGCCGTTTGGAACCGCAATAAAAAACTCTATCAGAATCACTAAGTCTTGATAACCGATCACTTCCCACTCGAAGGGGAAGGGGGGAAGTTTTGACAGGGGTGTCATATCAAATGAAACGAAATAAGTTACGGCTTTAAAATATGCGATCAGTGGTTTACTGATAACTGGGAAACGACAATGATACTCTCTGTTCCAACGTCGAGAGTTTTAACGTCGTTAGAGCTTAACACCCCTGGCTTGAGTTGAGGAAGAAAGTGTTCTCTTCGCGCGTTCACATGCGGTACGTAGGCGGCGTACCGAACGTTTCGAACCGGAGATGTCTTTTTTGCATTTTCTTTTAAATTCTTGGATAAAGTGATTAACCAAACGACTGTCAAAGTCTTCACCGCCTAAATGGGTGTCACCAGCAGTCGACTTATGAGCGCTATACATATATATTTCGTCAAAACAATTTGGAGTTGAAAATGGTCGAAAAAGATTCGGCGTGTAATTTAAGGGGCATACTAAGCCCCTTTTAACAATCGATGCCGATAAACTGTGAAACTGAAGAATTGCTATTCTTACTTAATTCTCTATCTTCACTAACAGTAGACTAATTGAAAAACGACTATTTGATTTTTAAATGCTGAAAATTCCATTAAAAAATATTGATTAGGGAATCTAATAGGGTACGTTTCCGATAAAAAAATCTCAATTTGACACTCATTAGTTTTTTGTTTACTACACGATTTCTAGAAGCCTGATCTCCAAACTAAATATATCTGTTGAAAGCTAATGCTGAAAAGTTTATTTAAAATAATTCACCAGTTTCCAAGTGAAATGGAAACGAATAGTAGTTGTTTCCAACAAAAAAACTTTGTGAATTCGACACAATTACGTTTTTCCTTAGTGAGCGATTTCTAGAAGCGTGACTTCCAAACTAAATATATCAGTTGAAAGCGTGAAGACTCAGCTAACTAATATTCACCAGTTTCCGAGTGAAATGGAAACGAAGAACGATTCGATAGGAGTGTAAAAATCCTATGGGTATTGATATCGATTTGGATAGGCTATACAACACTCGTTAAAAGTATCATTTTCCACACGAGTTTATCAACTTTATGTATATACACATTCCTTTACTTCGAATATGCCATCTTCGATTGACAGAACCGAAACATCGAAGGTACCACCGCCTAGATCGAAGATAAGGACGTTACGCTCGGCACCAACCTTTTTGTCCAAACCATAGGCTATTGCGGCTGCGGTTGGTTCGTTGATAATTCGGAGTACGTTTAGACCAGCAATGGCACCAGCATCCTTGGTAGCTTGACGCTAAGCATAGATTAGTGCTTTGGGGAAATAGTACGATTTGAAGATTATTTCGTATGTTTAGTAAAACTAGTCCACCAGGCAAATTAATTTACGATCTCTCAGTTTTCTCCAAAACCATACATTGTATCGTCTTGAAATTTCGTAAGATGAAAGTCTTTTACCCTTTCCGATCTATTTGTTTTAATAAAGTACGGCTCTTTACCGAATTCAAAAAATAATAACCATCAGCAATTTTAGGTAATATAATATGCCAAAAACTGTGTTTCTCTATATTTCTCTCTCTATCTGAGTGGCTCTACATTTTAACATGTATCTAAAGAACGGCGGAATTATTTTAACCGTTATTTTCAGCTTTAATTGCGTCAATGTAATTTAACTAACGCGTGAAGTTATTTCTCTGTAGTTATCCAGCTAAGTTGATTTCTCTAAGCTGACCCTTTGTCTGTACTTAGATCATGTACTTAGATCCTTGGAACACATTTCACGAATAAAAGTCTTCATAGGAAGAATATGCAGTGCTCTTAGAATGACACGGACAAACGAAAAGTGCTAACTACGTAGCAAATTCATAAACTAAATATCCGGGGGGATATACAAGAAACAAGTATATTTCTAGACAACTACAAATATAAAGATTCGTGATACATTAACCCGTACGCAAGAATAATGGAACTACCCCTACGCAGCATTTGTGAATCTCATTATTTCACCTCCAAACGGAAATGATGCAAGGCAACTATGGGAGAAACATGTTACCAGAGGGAAGTACATGAAAAATAATGTTTGGGATGTAAGAATTGCATAAATCCAAACATTAAAACAGAGACTCCAAAGAATCTCAAACTCAGTCGAAATCCAGATAATAATATAACATATAGAACGCATTATAGATAAGCGATACGAAACATTTACTCATGAGACAGCATCTATAGATCCTATAGAAGCAAGACATTATCCAAAAGCAGCTTTAGCCATTAGATAACTAACTCATAAATACAAAGAAGTGTTCTCCAAACTACAGGAAATACAGGCCCGGATTTAGCGATAACAGGAACGATAACAGGTTTAACATCAAAAAACCAAATGGGACAACAACAAATTCGTCACATTAACAAATTCGTCACATTAACAAATTCGTCACACTAAAAAAGACACTCTCCGAAATAGCGAACGTTCAAGACAATTACATCATCTCTAAACACATTCTGCAAGTAATGCCCATAAATAAAAAGATGACGAAGGGAAAATACCAGATATATTAAGCGCGTTAAGAACTGTAGTTAACTCTATACCAGTAAACTATCCCGCGGCCACGGGTTCAGTAAAAGGTTTAAAATTCAAAACCGACCTGGCAGAATGTTACTACTGCATTAGACTCTATAATAGTATATAGTGTATAGCGATATAATATATAGTGTATAGCGGTGCCGGACCTAGGGACTTTCTGCGCTACTAGATTTCCCTAAGGCTTGCCACCTGCCGCGCAAGAAGTGATGCAAGTTCTAATGAGAATCTTCTGGAAGTACAACCATATAATGAAACGGTACTTAGGTGTCATAATCATCCAGAGCACTATAAGTGAAGAACACTATATATACATACTAGATTAGCCTAAGGTTCAAAGGTAGAAAATGCTTCTGCGTTTTTAAAACTTACAACGTTTTGGGTTATCAAATAAACGAAGAAAAAAAGATACAGCTATCGACACTAACCACAGTGGGAAGAATGCGATCATATATAGTCATATTAGCATTTCTATCTTGTTTTCTTCACCAGAGCTCAGACAGTTTAAGGGATTTAAGATCGCATAAATCCTTCAATATAATTAGTAGCTGCCTTTGACAAAACAAAGGAAGCACTAAACAGCTTTACAGCCACGTAACCTTTTGAGAGCGAACTGTACACGGTACTGATGATTGATACATCGTATACTGCGACAGCAGGTTTTATCTACCAAGTATATCAGAAAAGACCCAGAATAGTTTCCTTTTTCTCTAGATCGCGAAAAGATTTGGGAAGAAAATTTCCCCTATCACCATGTCATATCGAATTAATATGATTGAAGAGCCTAATAATGGCATTCAGGATATCTCTAGAACAGACTTCCAAACCCATTACAGTTGTAACAGGCAGCAGGGGATTGGTACTGTTATGGAAAAAGTTCTGCAAAAACATATGCCCGAGTCATGACGTTACAATTAACCCGGTATTCTGGCACATTCGAGAACTTAACATCACCATAATACATTCATCAAATGTAGCTACGAAACTACAATTTATAGAACACCTAAGCCGTCTAGGAATAATAAAAAAAATGAGAAGACATGCTCAGACTTCCATAGATGTCAAGTCTGTTTTTCAAGGCAAAAAGGGCTAATTCAGGGCAAAAGTTCCAGATTCAGAACCGCAAGGAAAAACTCTATTAGACTCATTAAGTCTAATTTCAATTTCTAGGTTCATTTCCGGTACAAATTTCTGGTAGGTATTTACCCTAAAGTAAGCACTCCTATCTAATACACAGCTGTGCTAACTTGTAAAAACCACTAGAGGTCGTCTCGGGCAACAATTCAAAATAATCAACTCCGGTTTTCAGTTGCAATTTCCGGCGGTACCTCCGGTCAGTAGAGGTCAATGAAACATTCAGCTACGGTTAAAGACTTAAAAACGCTAAAAACAGATCCGCAACCAAAAATCTTCAAAATAGCCTCTTCATAGTAATATGATTATAATCTCATCAATACATAATAGCCCTTTTCACGATGTCATCTCATTCGCCAACCAACTTAAATAATAATTTAATTATAAAACTAAATGCACACTTGTTAAACATTGATTCTATCACCATCTTTATATTAACCGCTACGTGTGCAGTCTTAATGTTTAACCTGAACGTGTATTTTAATCATTATTAAATTGCTTGCTCATAGAGGTGACACCGTAAAAAGTGTATTGTGTATTGATATGACTTGGGATAATAGCAATAAGGGCCGAACACGAGAATAAATTATGGATATATAAATTTCGGAATCTTTAAAAATACAGTTACAACACAATTTGCAAATAATTGTTGCTCTATGGAGTTTCTTATTTTTAATGGCACAAACAAATGAAGTTACGTCAAAAAAGTAAAGATTTAAATGTTAATGTATTAATGACTAAATATGCAATGAGAACATAAAATTGGCAGTCGCATATTTTTTTGTCGAGCCGGAAAATCACCGGAAAATCCATGAATAGTTTTTAATCAAAATGTTTACCCTTAGAAATATGAACGTTTGGAGAATGACTGCCAATTTTAACGTTCTCATTTTAGTTGTTTTGGCACTGGGCGAATATTTAAGAAGTCTAGTATAATCCTCTATTTTTATTTTGTTTTTAGTTGTATACATAACGTCCGTAAATCTTTTGTCTAACCTGCGAATCGTTGAAATAAGCTGGAACGGTGACAACGGCGTTTGGAACATCCCTGCCTAAATAGGCTTCCGCAGTATCCTTCATTTTCATTAGTACCATGGAAGAGATTTCTTCGGGAAAAAAGGTTTTCCTCTCAGCCTTGTAATGGGTGTGAATAACCGAAGGGACTGAGCGAAAGTGTCTGTAAGAATTAATCACACAAGTCCTATGTGAAACATATCCGGATCTCGACAAGGAGAGACGTACTTGAACTTGTGACTCACACTGTACCATGTGCACATTCACTATTGGGGATTCGTTTCGCATTTATCTCAAAAATCATACGTGGTATCGCGTTGACATTTTGCACGATTAAAGGCTAGCTTATTTTTAACAAGGTCTCCTTTGATTTTAGTACACTAGTTGCTTAAACCAAACTGGGCCCTGTCAAAGTGATTTTAAACGTTTTGTTAAACCATTCCATAATATGCTATAACGGCTATATCTCCCAGGCACACAATTGGCTAATTTATACCAGGGACCCTGTTTTTAGCGTTTTTAAGGCCTTAGGCGTGGT
>SCLF01064315.1:0-11631 GCA_004367975.1 Mesochordaeus erythrocephalus
ATTATGGGGAGGGTCCTGGGGGGCAAATTCGACGTAGCACCACTCTAACAAAAGTTATGGTCGAAATAAAAGTCGAAAGTTAGCTATATATATAAATATATATAAAGTAATATATTGATAAACATATTGGTGAAAACGCGGGACACCAACTTTGAAAATATGTCCCGCTTTTTTAGAATTTCCATACCGTTACTCTAATAGTAATATATATTTACCAATATATTATAAATATATATTTATATCCCAAATTCCCGCGCTGTGGATTTTTTGTGCGTTTTGGTAGAGGCAGCAGTGTGCGAATACGGGCGTTCATTAAGACTCCTGGAGGAAGAGAAAAATAAAGGTAACTGTTATTATGTCCCAGTGCTTTGCCCGATAAATATCATTACTGCATATCATTATTAGTTTTTACAACTCTCATTAAAGACAGACTTAGCAAAAGTTGACATCCGTTATTTGTTCAAAATTTATACCGTAAACAAAGTAGATATATTCAAACGAGAAATACCATTCGATGGAGTATGGCCTAGTCTATAGACATGCAAAATTTCATAATAATTCAATGTGTGCTTCTCCAGAAAACCGGGAACGAAAATGAAGTTGTTATATTTTGGAATATTGTAAGTACAAGACGAGAGAAATGGTGATTCATCCATATTGGGGTGTTGTACGCAGAATGCTAAATTTAAAAATTTATCATTTATATTCTACTTTCCTTATAATGTTGCCTATAAAAATTAAAAATGACTACATTATACTGTACGGGTGACTTTGATATACGTGGTAATATACATTTACTATTATATAACTAAATAGAATTAGGAAATTCGACTCTAATTTTTAAATTTAGCATTCTGCGTTCAACACCCCAATATTGTTGAATCACCATTTCTCTTGTCTTGGACTTACAATATTCCAAAATCTAACAACTTCATTTTCGTTTCCGATTTTCTGCAGAAGCATAGATTGAATTATTATGAAATTTTGCATGCTTATAGACTATGCCATGATCCATCGAATGGTATTTCTCTTTTGAAGATATCAACTTTGGCTACGGTATAAATTTTAAACAAAGTAACCGATGTCAAATTTTGTGCTAAGTCTGTCTTTTAATGAGGGTTGTAAAAACTAATAATGATATGTAGTAATGATATTCATCGGGAAAAGCACTGGGACATAATAACAGTAACCTTGGAGTCTCAGTAAAGTCTCAGTAACCAGGAGTCTCAGTGAATGCCCGTCTCTGCACACTGCTGCCTCTACTAAAACGCACACAAAGTCCAAAAAGCGGGAATTTGGGATATATATAGTTAAGCTGGCGAAGGGTTGTGGTTGAACTTAACTGATGAATCATCACCTAACCGCTTTTCTTCACAGACATTCAATAAAAGCTGTATTTTCCTTGACCAACATCTCGCAAAGTATGCACAGTATTGATTTGAAATTAACTCATTACCTATCTAATGTTACAAATTGGATGGGAAGATAGAGCTACAGAGAAAACTTTATTACCCCCTACAATGCCGTATCTAAGTGACAATCTCCAAAGTTAATAAACACCTTTAACGAATGAAGCCTCAGCTTTGTACGCTTATAAATTTTATTTTAAAATATTCATGCGTCTTCGTGAGAGATGACAAAACGAGGCAATAATAGAAAAATAGAGCGAGAGATAAAAGCATTGGCTTTCTAATGGTAACATTTTTATTTTAAATATTCACCCGTTTACGTGATAACTGAAAAACCTCGCACAATTTGAAAGAAGGAGTAAGAGAAAAATATACTTTCTGGCGTATTATACTATTTAAAGTACTTCGAACTTAATGGTTTTGTGGCATTGGATACACCGCTAAAATTTTATGGAGCACGTTTTTTTTGTTCATAAAATTCCTTTACGGCTGAGAAAATGGCATTCAAAGGTAAAAATGACTTTGTACATCGCTCAATTTGGCCGCTATTGTTCCGAAACCAATAGCGATTTTTTCAACGGAGACCTACCATTAGGTCGTAAATCTATATATCTTTAGGCATGCAAAATTTGAAAAAGATGCAACGCATAGCTTTCCAGAAAAATGAGAAAGATGGAATTTATGTTGGGACTAAAAATGTATGGAGGGTAATATCGGAGTGTAGGTTCGAATCTGAAATTTATTTACAAATTTATCACATTTTACGTTTTCTGTGATTGCTTTCCCAGGTTCAACAAATTCGATTTCTTTATTTACTTCCTATATTCTGTTTAATCCATTCTATTCCATCCAACCCGATTCACGATTAATCGACATCAAACACGATACGTTATCAATTGTTTACATGTTTAACCAGTCGATATCACTCTTCGCTCTTTGGGTGGATGCCACACCTGCCTTATTTGGCGAACGAGTTTTCATTCGAATTGTTCTCGAAAACTATACATTGTGTCGTTTTGGAATTTTTCATGTATAAAGACTAACTCATTGCAGATCTAACGGTATCTCACGTTTTAAAGTATCTCTTTTGGATTTAGTACAGTAGTGTCCAAACTGAGCGTTCTCCAACTGAATGTAATTTTTAAATGCCGTTTTCCCAGTCGTAATTGGATTTTCTGAATGAAAACAAAACTGTACCTTGAAACCTTAATTGTGAGTCAAATTCATGAAACAAAAATACCTTTCGCAACTTTAAGTAGTGTAATAGCCCCAAACTGGAATAGTATCTCTATTTCTCTGTCTTCGGGTGGTAAAACATTTTCGCATTTATCTCGAGAACGCTCTAAAGACTTTACGTCGCAAAAAGTGTTCCGAGAGAGATAATTTTCATTTGATCGACATCTTAGAACAATAACTAGGTCAGTTAGATAATGTTAGCTTTGTACAGATGCAGTCTGTACAAGCTGAAAGTAAGCTTCAGTTAGTTAGAAATCTTAGAAAGAATCTCTCATTAGACATGGGCTTCATAGTGTAATGGATAGCATACCAAACTCAGAGTGCTTAGGCCCGGGTTCGATCACCAGCGAGGCCGAAGATTTACAAAGTAGTTTAGCGAGATATTCTGACAGTCGGCCGGTAGGCTAACAATAATTACAGACAATAACTTCATACTGTGCATTTCAATTACATTGACCACAAATTCAGCGCGGCTAGAAAAGTTAACTCCAAAATAAATAGAAAAAACTAACCCTTAGCTATCTAACGCTAAACACTTCATTAAAAAATACCATAGCGAAATAGCGAAAAGTACAGTTTTCGGCATACTAAACTACTTAAAGTTGGTAAAAGTTATTATATTTCATGAATTCGGTACAGAACAAAAAGATATTAAAAAAGACCAACCATTAAATCGGCAAGGTAAAAATCTTTAATCACGTAAAAATTCAAAACGTCACAATATATGGTCTTTGAGGAAACTCGGAAAGAGAGACCCCGATTGCCAAATGAGGCAGGTGTGGTATCTATTGGTGCAGCATGAGTTGCGTAGCATTTCTGTAGTGTACGGGTTAACTATAATTGAAGCTCGGCCCGTTTTCATACACAGAATTTTACACACAGAGTTAGTCCATAATAGATGTGCTTGAACGTGTGCATAGAGCAAATTAGTATTGATTTTAATACGATAAGTAGTGTTTATGCGAATGGCAATTTCAAAAATGTTAATTTTGTAAGATATGCAGACACGCATGAGCTCGATCTAAAGACTTGAGATAAACATCAATTGAAAAATACAACGTACGGTATATGAATCTGATTTTAACTGTAAATATCACACTACTAAACTTTAAATGGACGACAAATCTCCAGCATATAAACTCCAAATTACAGTTACAACCGGTCGGACAAAATACGCGATACGCGAAAGTCAAGTGTATTGTTGGAAATTCCTCGTCTTCAGGCGACATATTTGCGATTACCAAGAAGAAAGTAATTTGTGTTTATAGTTAAACGTGAAGAGACGTTTCATGAATTAATAAAAAAAAGGGCAGATTCGTTATGGAAGCTAAATTGGAAGTTAACGCGCACGCTGAAATATGTTCCGCGCGGCACAGATGATCACCAATCGGAGCATAATTTATGTTAGAGTGGTGCTATGTCGAATTTGCTATCCAGGATCCCTCCCCATAATCCACTACCCTGTTTTTTTAACGTACTTTCAGACCGGAGGTGGCACAGGAGGTGGAGGCTAACAACCGGAATTTTTTTTTCGGATTATTTTCAGATTATTGCCCGAGGTGACCTCTAGTGGAAAAGTAACGCATATTTTAGAATAACTTGTGACCACGAATTTTGACCGGAAGTGGACGCAAAAAAAAAACAAAAAATACGCAAAATGCGGAAAAAACTGGACAAGTACTTCCACTGTTGATACTTATCTATCCTGAAAATTTAAGCGTATATAATGGTACGTAAGAAAATATATCGGAAATTCTCTTTTCCAACTAACCCTTATACCCGAAATCAACAACACGAAAATTGGAATCTAGAACTGAAATAATGAGTTTCACGACATTGTGCCGAGCGGCACAGAATGCAGCGGTAGTTCTATAACTGCAGCGTACGGGTTCAAATACTAATCGGAGACACTAGACAATTTATAGTTACAGTGAAGTTTCAAATATTTTCCGATCCTAGGCGGAATTTCCGTCTCTTCATTTCGATTTGTCAGGCTGCTTTCAGGTCACTTCAAGCATTTGTTCAAATTTATTTGGTTTAACGATCAAGTCAAACACAGTAGGAAATAATTCTGAGATCTAAGCATAACCCTGAGGGTGACAATATCACCGCACGGCTTTATATTTTATGTATTCTAAGAGCATATAATGCCACGAGTTATATAAAAATGCCACGAGTTATAATAGATACGAAATTTCGCTTAGAAATAACTAGGAACAATACACTTTTTTCGATAATGCTCTATGCCATGTTGTTGATGAAAGGTATGAAAATTTAGAATTATTGTTCCTTCAGCCTGGGAAAACCCGATTTGTCAAGCTGTTTTCAGAAAACCCAAAATTGGAAAATGCATAAATGCTTCGCATCAATCTGAACTATAATTTAACCAGAATCAATCAGATGAAATTGAAAGCTTTTGTTGAAGATACCTGGTTTCAATATTATTTCGCAAAATACATTTACTAATTTGCATGTTAAAAAATATTAATAAATTATTTCCAATGATTAGGTTTAAATTATTTCGCATGGACTTCAATTCGTTACACCTAATATCTACGCGCGTGGAATTTAAAGGCTCGTGTTAAGCATCTTCAAATCAGACGATATTTGCAACTTTACTGTATATAAAGGTACACCCCGATAAAGAAGCCAGATGTAAAGCTTCATTCCAAAAAGTATTTTCCAAAAAGTGCGTCGTACAGAGTGCTTTTTGATCTTTAAATGCTATTTTCAGCCATAAATATATTTTCTCAATTTATAAAACAAATTGTATCCTGGAATTTATGTCCTGTATCGAATTCATCAAACAATAATAACTTTTAGCAAGCTTTAGTATTGATAGGCCGAAAACTGTATTTTTTCTTCTTCGAAAAAAATTAAACTACTTCTACATTTCAATCTGTGTCTCAAGATTTCCGCAATATTTTCTAATGTAATTGCTGGGTTAGATAGCTAAAGGTTCATTCTTTCCATATATCTATTTACTTTGGCGATTAGTCTTCTAGCAGCATCCCATGTGTGGACAATGTAATTGACTCTCACAACATTAAGTGATTGTCTGCAATTATCTAGCTAACATTTCATTTCTATACGCTAAAATGTTGTATGGAATTAGATCATGCATTTGACGACCATATGAAGACACAAAATAAGTTATCTCTCTTAGAATACATTATTGAAGCAAAGTCTCCATAGCGACAAATTAAACCGCGGGCTAAGAGAAAAAATACTAATCCTCAAATTAATAATATATATGTTGAATATAATAACAATTAATATTAATTATTAATATCAATTATATAATTAAAATATATTCATCGATTTGATTAAAATATTTTTTGAGCACACTACAATGCTTGATTTTAGCGATTTAATAGCTCTAATATTTAACCTTCAATAAACATTTTTCTGAAATTCATCAGATGTTTAACTCAGTGGATTTAGCATCCATATAAATTGATGTATTAGTTCGATTTCGAATGTATAGAAGTGTAATTTAATGTTAACTCGTGCACCCCTGTCAAAGTCGCCCCCATCACTTGATAGCTTAATAGGACTTAGTCAGTCTTATAGTTTTTTCTTACGGTTCCGAATGTGCTCTGAGAATATGCAAAATTATACGGCGTCGTACAGTTATCCCCCCACCCCCTTAAGGACAGAACTTGAAAAAGACCGATTTTTTAAATAAACGTTAATTTTAACGTCTGGGGACATAGCTGGGGGCATCAAATAAAAGTGCCGAAAACATACTCTGATTATTTGTTATAGAGCTACGGACCTCGAAATCACATTGTCCAAAATAGAAAAAAATTGGTTTTGAGCTCCTAGACTTTGGTGTTTACGCAGTTGTTTCGAGTCGAATTTTTAGTTAACCTACTTTGGGATGTTGGCATGTGAACAGTGAAAAATTCATGATTTTGTCACTCGTTGAAAATTTTTTGCTTTAGAAGTACCATCTTTGGGAATTCACATGTTAAGATTTCGGGGTCGGTACTTTGAGAAGAATTGAAGCTGGAGTCACGACGCTTCGAAAAAGCCCAGTTTCGAGCCAATCGGACATACTTCCGAACTTATATATTCATTCATTCAATCAATTTTCATTTGACAATGTAACACATTTTCTGGCACGAGTATAAACAACAAGGACATCAACCGAGCATTTACCGATGTACCAGATACGCAGCCACGGATACTTTCGAGTAGACTGCGGGTATTCTCTCCCTATCGAATCAAAAACACAGGCCGACCCAACATACGAAGACGAATTCACAAAAGCTGTCAGGGTCAAATGAGACCCAAATTTGCAGACAGCTCGAAAGCAAAGTATTTCGACATGGGCAGACCTTCGAAACTACCTCGAAACAAATCATTCGGTACAGCTTGCTAACTACCAGTATCTATCAAGATGTTGAAATGACAGCAAGAAGTAACATGAATCCTGGGCGGCATACGGAGCTCGAATTCATTTCAAATTGGAAAACGCAGCCTCCAATATTTACAGAAATGATAAGAAGCGCACTGATGGCGACGGAGAGCCAATCATGAGGAATATCAAGCTTCACTGAACAAAAGCTGCGGCTTCAGAATATGCGAAGGCTGAAGACACGGAAGCCATTCAACAAGCACGTGTTAATAGTTGACGATATGCTATCGCCATGATAGGTGGCATGTTAGTTGCAAAGTCTACTAAAAACAGCAATCCGCTAAGATTCCCACATTGGTAAAGAAGCCGTTTCCGACTCGGAGTTGTCAAAGATGACGGAAGTTGTTAAAGATGACGGAAGTTGTTAAATGGTTAAAGGACGTACAAAAAAACAACCTCCCTACCCACGGAAATAAAATAGAATTGAAACAGTTGGTAGATGTAGGCATCATCCGATATCTTTGGACAAGAAGGCAAATCACTGGGTACCTCCCCAACAGAGCATAGGATCCCGACAAATGGGAAACATTCCACAGTACCGCGAAGCATTCCACAGTACCGCCATTAAATAACACCTTCGGGAAGCTGTGGATATGGAGTTCCAACGGATTCTAGAGAATGATGTAATCGAATTCTGCCACGTCCTAAAAAGCTTCAATTCGCCGATATTAACAGTTATTAAGAAGAACAAGAAAATGCGTGTCAGTGCACATTCTAAAACACACACTTAATACAGTCCTAATAGATCCTGATCCATTTCCTACTCCTCGCATCGACGATTTATTTACCAAAATCGGACGTGGAAATAAATATTGGAAACAAAGACGACCGACATAAAACTAGTTTCGTATGGAAAGGCAAAACTTATCGCTACAAGAAAGTTCCGTTCGGATTAACCCTTGCAGGTGGAATTTTCCAACGTGAAACTAGTGAAATGCTGAACACCGTTAATAGTAACAACATCGCTACGTATGTCGATGATAATTTCGTTTACTGTAATGAGTTTGGAAACAACCTAAGCACACTCAAGAGTTTCTTCGGTGCCGTACGCAAATTCAACATGAGGCCTACGCAACTCAAGCCTAATTTCTTGGTGGGTACAAGCGATGGGTAAAAGGCAAAATATGTTGCCAACATACTGGCAACCACAAAGCCCGCTAACAAAAAGGAATTACGATCCCTAATAGGAAAATGAAGCTGGATACGCTGCTTCCTAAACATGGGAGAAAGTCGCCGGACAACCAATTATGCAACCCTCATGAAGGAATCCAGAGGCCTGAAATTAGGTTTCAAATTTCTCCATTCCATTCATGCTGACAACAGATTCCTCGTTGCTGTAGTTATCTTGATACAAGAAATGGACGGAAAGTGTAAAATGTTAGCTGCTGCGTCGACAACTTTTGAATAACGGACAAATTTTCGAATTTCCTTTTCGGAAATTTCATCAAACGGAGTTTAAGTCCGTAAATATCGCTCGGGCAGATACGACTGTCAGAGTACAACTTCGTCGTAACCTACATTCCTGGCGGATAGAATATATGGGCTGACCTGTTATCTCGTCCATATGGAGTTACGAAAACGAGAGTGGCACACAATCCTACCCCAAAAGGGGAAGTTCGTGAAGATAGGAAATTCATCACTCAACATTTACTTACCTTCTTGGATATCTTATGAAATAAATCCCAGCAATCTACGGCTCACTGCATAAAACAAAAACTGGAGCAAGAGCAACGTCGATACATGAAAATGTCAAGGACGAGTGTCTTGGCATTTATATGAAAGACCCAACCTTCCAGAGAAATGATCATTGAAGCCTACATTGGTGGAAGGCAAAGTGATGACGAATTACTAACGAAAATCATCAATGGCCTAGAAAGCATTAAGTTTGGAGCAAAAGCCAATATCTTTGATTTCATTGATGAACATGATCAGTAAAGTCGACTTTTCCCCGAAATAAAGTGAAGGCGTCTAGAAAAATAAACGGCGCGCTCCGCTTTCTCGTTTTTGCCTAACCGTGGGTTGTTGATAATAAAGTTTATAGATGGCCAAGCATATGACCAGCCTATCCTCGTACTGCCAAGCAATTTTTATGGGATTAAAATTTCACGATGACATCTTTCAATTTTTCCATTGCTTTAGCCTAAATATGCCGATATATTGCTTTTATATCAAAAGTGTTCACCAATTTATGTACTGAGTCATTGTTAAATTCTAAATCATTGCCCATTATCAAGTCGCCAGTTATTCCATATCGTAAAATAAGTGTTATAAGTGCATTGCAAACTTGAGCGTCTGTTTTCGCTGAAAGTGGAACATTATCCAGAAATCTAGTTAAATGGTCGATTTACTAAAGGGAATAGCTTCAAACGCGTGTTTGGGTACTTGTGATGGAATTATATTTTTCATTGGCTTTGAAGCAATGCAATGCTTACAATTTTTTGTTATCAACAAACCATTTTGATTGTAATTTGGAATGTACACAAATTTTGAAACAATTGTAGTTCTTTTTCTTCCGTTTCCTCCTGGTTTGTTTTTTGTGCAGCCAATTGTCTTATCATTATTTTCTCCGGCGCTGTAGTTGTTTCTTCAGCTTTTCCTGGAATGTCATTAAAGCAAAGATTTTATCGGGAATCTGACAACTTAATGTTTCGGCTTCCATTTGTCGTGATGTAAAATCTGGTAGCCGTGATGTAAAATCTGCACTAGCTATTTCCATACTGGTCCCTGGGTAGTACACAAGTTCCATTTCAAATCCTTGAAAATAAAGAAAAGCGTTGACTAGTCGAGTATAGAGTTTGACGCACATGTGTTCTTTGAATAAGTACAAAAGACATTTGTGATCAACAATGCTTGTGAATTTGTGTCCGATCAAATAATATTCGAAATCCGTAGACCAAATCGTACAATTCACGATGCATTGGTGACACTCTAGATTCTGCTTGAGCAACTGTGGTAGCTAGTCACTAGTCAAATAAAGATAAAAATCAGGATTAAATTGACATAAACCAGGAGTTATTCGAAGATAATTTTTAATTTTATTAAATGCTTCTTAATGTTCCTTGGTCCAAACAAACAGATTTTTCCTTGAGGTTAATCTGGTCAAAGGTGACGGGGTTACTCCAGCATTCTATACATATTTTTGAAGATATAGGTTACCAAGAATTCAATGGAATCCGCGCATATATTGACCTTTTTAAGGCTAAACGTCAGTCCATATTTTTCGCATTGGGATAAAATAAAGTCTAAGGCTTGCATGTGTCGTTTAAAATCGTAGCTTATTAGATGGATATCATCCAAATAAATTAAAATATCTGGATGGTCAAAAAATTCGGATACCACTCTACTACAGGCAACGGGTGCTATTGCCGGTCCATAACGCATTCGGTTAGCATGCCAGTGTTTATGACGATCCTTTTCATCGACTTGTAAATTACAATAAGCTTTTTTAAATCTAAACTTGAAATATTACAACCCTTACCCTTCGTTAACCTATCTCCTACATTCTGCAATACATAGGACATAGAAAGTAATGGCTATCGACCTGGAATACGTTTTATATTAAGTTGGCGATCGTCTAACTATACTCTTATTGTTCCATCTGGTTTGTTAACTATTATGAAAGGAATATTCTTACCTGATTGCGAAGGTTTAATAATACCTAATTCTTAAAATTTGTCTATTTCTATATCAACCTGATTTTTCAAAGCAGGATATTATTCTCGGTGGCCAACACGATGTACCTGTTCCATCTATCATGGGTAAAGTATATGTATAAAACAATAGTTTACCTAAAATTTTGTCATATAATCCACCAATTTGATTTCTCTAAATTTCTATTAATTGTTCTACAATAAGTCCAGCTTGGATTTTCCAGATTTTTTCAAACTGATTCTTGTCGGAATTTGGTAGCAGCGAGTTCTTCGGTATCACCATTAACCAATTTAATTGCATTCAAGAAATTTTCCTGTTTTATTTCGTCGTGAATTGGTTCCAGGGAACATATTTCTGTTATTTTTCCGGGAGAGATCCATACTGATGACCATTTGTTGTCAACAATACAGTCAGATATTCGCTGTTTCGATGGTATTACGGATGGAATACAAATTTGTTGTAACATAATAGCTTTAATGTTTTGATTACTAAAATTCGGGTTCTTAATTTTTACATAAATCGAGGGGTTTGAGTTTAACGATAAACCTTCCAACGGTCGTCCATATTGCACGTTCTCAAATATAACTTGACACCATTACCATTAATAAAAATTGAATCCGAACGTTGGCTCATGCCTAGGACCTTAATTATGTTAATACTTAAAATTCAATCAGAAGATAAATTAGCTACTATTTAGCTACTAATGAGTTGTGGTACAGTAAATTTCTGGTTGTACCAATTTTCTTCGAGTTCTTGTCTGAGTTCACTTCAAACGTTACCGTTTCGCCACAAATTACATTTTCTGTATCGATATTATTCGCCGTTCATTCCGTTAACCAGTGGAGACCGGTGCTGAAAGTTCCTGTGGAGACCGTTGAGGCCATTTGTGTCCATCATTCTTCTTTTCCATTT
>SCLF01064426.1:0-11630 GCA_004367975.1 Mesochordaeus erythrocephalus
CGTTAAATAGCTTCCATCGTTCAAATTTTCAACAGAAAATATTGCTTCGTTTTGAATTGAAATGGGAAAGAAGAGCGTAGGGACATATATCCCTAAAGGGTCTCCACAGGATATTTCGCTCGGGGTCTCCACTGGTTAATAAATATCATCTTCGTATATTTCCGTCTCCAATCTTATATTTTACTCTATATTTATCGATATATTTGGATTAGGCGAAGAATTATGCCTGACAATTTTAGAGATGTAAGGAGATGTAAGAGATGCCGTGGATTCCCAATTTTTCCTTGTAGAATGCAAACAAATGGAATGCTACAAAAGCGTAAATCCACTGGTTAACCAGTACACACCATTTTTCGTTTCTTGAGTAGATGCCACACCTGCCTAATTTGACGGTCGAGTTTTCACTCGTATTTTTCTCGAAAACGAGTACGAACTTAAAGATTAGCTCATTGCCGAGCTAACCGTGGTTCTCACTCTAAAATATCCCCTATGGATTTAGTACAGTAGCGTCCAAACTGAGCGTCGTCAAAGCGTATGCCATCTTTAAATACCATTTTCTTAGCCTCAAATGAATTACAGAAATGACTAGACTAGCCAGATAATTACAGATAATCACTTCTTGCTGTGCAAGTCAATTACATTGTCCACAAATGCGACGCTGCTGGAAGACTAATAGCCAAACTAAATAGATATATGGAAATAATGAACTTTTATCTATCTAACGCTAAAAATTCCATTATAAAAAATTGCGTCATTCCAAAATCCAAATACCAAGATCATGCTGAAATGTAGAGGACGTTTAATTGTTTCCAAAGAGGAAGAGAAATATTCAAAATTACAGTTTTCGCCCTATTAAACTATTTAAAGTTGCTACAAGTTATTATTTTTTCACGGATGCGCTACAGAACAAAAATTCGACGGTACTTTAATTAAGAAAATCCATTTACGGCTGAGAAAATGGGATTAAGAGGTAAAAAGCATTTTATACGACGCACATTTTGGAAAATACTGTAGGTGTGGTATCACTGTTTAAGTAATCCAAAAGCAGAATAACTATTGATGCTTACCCTTTCTTTGCTTGTCTGATATAGTCCCTCGATTTCTTTTCCGGATAGCCGCAATCATAAATGTTGTTAGTAACAATATTGAGAAAAATATGATGAATATAATTATAAAGGTGCGCGCCATGCCAATACCCTCCCCACTGTAAATTTCGCACCTTCTTCCATTGTAATTGAGCGAGCACAAACAATCATAGTCTAAAATGTTTTCTTATTGTTTCGAATAAGAAATCCAATATTATATCCAGATTATCCCAGTGTTATCCCAGTGTATAACTGGTATAAAACTGGTAAGTTGTCTGCCATAAACGGAAATCATATGCCCATGAAAGATTTATTGGTAATAATCGTGAACTCAATAATAACACAGTAATGAATGTCTTCACAATACATTTTGACTTGCTGGTCACTCCGAATTGTGTTTTAAATTTGTATTTTACAAACACAGGCTTATATCGACAAGTTAATTTTATTCATTAAAAAATTTCTCTGATGAGAGCCAACTTATTAGCTTTTATCAAAAGTGCCTTATATGAATAGGTAGGTGTTGAACGAACCGCAGGTACCTTCGGTTCCAATTTCCTTTGTTGCCCTTAATCGACTAGCACAACTGGCTGAACATGGAATTGTGGTTTGGCTAAAAATACGCTGATAATAAATGTGTTGACCAGAGGTTATAATTCTCCCTAACTCAAGATAGTAAATAAGTCATGAACTTTATCTAATCTATAGACTCATTTTAATTATAATAGTTGGTTGATTCCTGTCGCTGACTACCTGTAACTTACCCTATAACTAGTGGGATAGAATATAGTTCTCTAAGCTCGTTTCCATTTCACGTATATGACGAGTAATAGACGAGTTATCCCGAACATATGAACAGTTCAGGAATCGAACCCGAGTCCTAAGATAGCTATATCAGCACTCTAACCAACTGAGCTAACTGTTCGACCCTAGTTACTCCGAATACCTTACTCCGAATACGCTTACAGTTCATTATCTCTATTTTAATTCCCTACATTTAGTCTGTAATCCTGGAAATCAATTATTAAATGAACTTAATTGATAAGAGATAAAACCTTGCAGAAGCATAGAGTAATGAAGACCGTGCGGGACTACCAAGTTGGAGAAGTACAATGGATGCAACAGCAGAAGCAGAGCTGAACGTGTTCTAAATGAAAGCCAAAGCTATGGCGGGATGAAAATGCTCAATTCAGCATTCAAAGACAATAGAGTAGACAACTATCAAGTCAAACGTGGACGCGACCAAACCAGTCGAACGCTCCTAATCCACCTAACAGTTTCATCAGAACAAGGAAACGTTCCCGGAATGTGGACTAATTTACACTCAAAATATCGATGATGGGTAACCCCCAGATGGTGCTGGAAAATAGTTAAAAAAACAATATTTTTCCACAAACAATGGTATGGTCAAGCACCTTGAAAAATGACACAGTCAAGGAACCAGGGCGAAGTATTCCCGATATCAAACAAACTTCGTGAATGCAACTCAAGGAGTGAGACTAAGTGTAACTGTGGGAATTTTAAGTGGGAACAGTATGATGGAGAATTTCTTAGTGGGAACAATAAGGCAATCCGGGTCAAATTACATAAGGGGCTTAGTCCAAGGAACGTCTTGGGCTAATGTGGCCTAATTCGTGGTTTCAAAGACCAATTTTAGCGTTCAAACGTATCCACAGGTTTAACTAAAGTTCAGACGAAACTACCAAGGGTTGCGCCGATACCAAAATTTGGTGCTAGACATCGGATCAATTGCCTTGGATATATACCGGATAATCCAGAAGAAGAGGAAGGCAAAGTAATGAAACGACCTACCAAACTTGGTGGTAACGAAGACTGCAACGAAGAATGCTGTAAATGGGAATATATAATGGAAGAATATGGTCTTGGACACAAGGGAAAGTATGCGCAAAAAATAAGTTTTCTGTACAGAGTGGCACATCCGACCACGTGCTAGAGGGCCTAATTCCTAAGAGAGTTTTGGTTTTTAGTATAATGTTTAATGAGAGTCACATAAGAATGCACATACCAAAAAATAAACTTTTATAATATAAGATTGCGCTTACAAAATGGTGTATGTATTTTTCAGGTAAAAAGTTAACCGGTGGACATATACGAGGGGTCTGCAATATGCAAAAAAGTTATCAACTCATAGAGCAAACATTGAAAAAAACCGGAAGAGCTCACTTAATTCATATATGACATCATGATAAACAAATTCTGTGGAAATGTCTGTATCGAAAGTCAAAATGACCAACGCAATAATAGACGCATTCCATACTATTATGATATTGAGTGAGTCAGTTAACCAAGTGCGGTTAAAATTGATACCTCATCTATATAATATCCACGAAAAGTAACTACCATAATACGAGCTATAAGTGACAATTTCAAAGGAACATTATATCGGTCAATATTAAATTTAAGCACAGACTGTTCTATTCCAATCACACAATAATAACTTTGAGCTCATACACTGTTATACCGAATTGGGTTCACTAGATACGTGTAAATCAAATCTATTGGAGCCACGATATCACGTGAAATTACGATCAAACGATAGTCGCTTCAACAATTGTCAAGCAGTGAAAACATCAAAAAAAGATATACTCCAGAACAATTCCGTTGATAGTGCACAATTAATAAAACAAAATATTCAAACCCTTAGTTTACCAAAATTTCCGCTATAGCCTGTTATGCATTTTGGACATTGAACGCCTTAATTTAGGCTTACTAAAGTGGTTAGAATGAATATAACGGAAAACTGGGCAATCATTGCAAACCTCCAAAATATCATATCAAGTAATACATTCAAGTTAAATATGTAATAAAATTGATCGAGTTCTATTGAAGAATGATTCCCATTAATTATATTTGAAAAGCGATAACGCCGTGGTTTCATATTATTACACAAATATAAAAACGCGACAGAAGGATCAGTATGGGATATTTAAGGTAAGGCTTCAAAAACTAACCTAGCCCAAGTTCGTTCGGGGGCCATATGTCGGTACAGCGTCCAAAGTTCAAACAGGGTACGGTTTTGCAACCACCTAGTTGACATCGATCACCTTTAAAAGGTTGAATGCAGTCACTTAAAATTTAATTAATTAGTAAATAACCCATTCGGTCCATTTACTTTTTTTTAAATCGTAAGTCGTATTTTACGAATTTACAAGAAACTTCTGCTACACATGTGTCAAACTCGCCCACCCCTACCATTTCAAGTGGGAAGTGGTCGGTTAATCATACGGCGTCGTACAGTTAACCCCCCTAAAGACATGTACAGAATACGTACTTTAGAAATTCAATTTTTGGTCAGTTCTTTGAGAAGAATTGAAGCTGGAGTCATGATGCGTCGAATAATTCGAGGTCGATCACAATCAAATAAATGTAGCTGATATCCGTGCGCGTCGAATGAGATTTTAAAAAATGTGAAATTGTATGGCAATTTAATATTTCACAATATTTAAAGTGTCCGATTTCCTCCGTTATGACCGTTATGTAGTTATAACACTAGAAGTCAAAAATGTGATTTCGGGAAGTATGAACGATTGGTTAGAAAGTGGACTTATTCGACGCAACATGACTACAGCTTCAATTCTTCTCAAACAACTGACCCCGAATTTGTAACACGTGTCTCAGTTTTCGATTTTTTAATGATTTAGAAAACATCTCACGATCTCAAAGTCTGTTTATTAAAAGTTCGACTCGAAACAACCACGTTAAAACTATATTTCTGGACGGTCAAAGTCAATGTGTCCATTTCGACAATGACTTTCGAGGTCCATAACTATACAAGAAATAATCCCAGTATGTTTTCGATATTTTTATTGGATGCCCAGGGGCCTAGTTAATCTAGTACGGTTTAGTTTTGTGAGGTGCCGTTCCCCCATGAGTTAAAATTAATGTTTTTTCAAAAACAGATTATTTAACGTTCTAACTTTAGGGGGGTTAGCTTTACGAAGCCCTGTAATTTTGCACATTCTGAGAACAGATTCAGACCCGCAGAAAAAAACTCTATCAGACTCACTAAGTTTCGTTAACCGATCACTTCTAGCTTGAAAGTGCATGGGGGGGGGGGTGAACTTGACACATGTGCTTGACTCAAGTACTCCACAAATGTATTTTGAAGGTGGCTTTGAAATGGGAAATACGCCTTCCATTCTAATGTTGAACGTTTTTAGAAACCGTTGACCTTTTGTTTGGTGACTCTGTTAAAAAATTATAGTGCATTATAATGCATTTCAACAGATAAAAGGTAACAGATTATTTCAACGCCTTCGTGCAACTCTTTCCATTAACCCGCACGCGGACGTGTGATCATTGAACCGGCACGCTAAACCGAATTTTTTAGGAAAACTTTCGACCACGAATTTTGACCGGAAATGAACGCAAAAAAAAGAAAATTGCGGACAAAAGCTTGACAAATACTTCCCCTTCTGATATTTGTCGGACCTAAAAATTAAGCGTATATAATGGTACGTAACTCTCAATATTCAAACGTAAACTTTTTGAAAAAAACGAAAAATTATTTTATGCATGTGTTAATATTATTTTTGTTTCGGCTTAAGAGTGCCGGGGTCGGGCGTATGGGTAGATCGATCCGTCCAGCGTACGGGTTAAGCACACATGTTTAATGGGGTCATAACTTTTGTTAAAGCCGTGCTACGTCGAATTTTCCACCCAAGACCCCCAAAAACACTTTCCCGCTATTTTCTAACGTAGTTTCAGGTCGTAAGTGTAGGCTAAAAACTGGAATTTGTTTTCGAATCGGGAATCACACCAAACTGTTGCCCAAGAGACCAATAATGAAAAAGTATCATCAAAAAAATTAAGTACCTACAGGTCTTAAGAAAATGACACTTTAAAACATTAAGTTTTTTACAATTTAAGACAGCTGTTATAGTTAGGAAAACATCGATCAGGAATTCTAGACGGAATTTTCTTTCGTTCATTTTAGGATAACTTTCGACCATGAATTTTGACGTGAAGTGAACGCAAAAAACGAAAATTTCTGAAAAAACTGGATAAATACTTCCCCTGTCGATATGTATCCGACTTAAAAAATTAAGCGTATATAATGGTACGTAACTTTTGAAGAGAAACGAAAAATTATTTTGTGTCAAATGAGTAATCTTCTAGGATTAGTATTATTTTTGTTTTTGACATGAGTGTCGGAGCTTATTCCACTGATTGTAACAATAATCTAGAGAGGTCTGCTAAATATGGTCTAAGAATTCTTGTTGAAGAGACAGTCAAATAAGCTGCGTCAAACAGGATATATATAATGTAGGTAATTCGAGATAATTACCAGATATAATTTAGACTGTTTACTTGTTAAAATAACCATTTCGAACTATCGAATCAATATCTAGCATAATAGTGTCAACCATTTAGTAATTTAACCTGCGAAGACTTGAGATTACGAGATAAGAATTATTTTTTTCTCTCACTTTTCAATGATAACGATAGAGACAAGTATGAAATCTAATAATCATAATAATCGATATTATATAGAATATGTATATAAAATATTGAAAATAATATAAATAATAGATTTATTTTTATTCAATGCTGGCGATAGCGACAAGTATGAAGTCTAATAATCATAGTTAACCAAACTAGGAGAAATTAAGATAATAAGAAGTGGTATAATTGATAGATAACAAAAGTAACTCGTTGACAAAATAAATCGAAAAGATTATAATTTTATTGGATTAATAATGTCAAAAAAATACGGATAGTTGGTTGTAGCATCAAGTGATGAAATGTAACATGAACAGATCAAAAATATGGAATGGAAAATAATCACACCTCCCACAAAAATTTTGATGTTGATAAAATATGATTTATCAAAGATGTATGATAGTGTTTTTATAAAATATTTGACATAAATTGAAACAGAATTACTACTAATAATAAATAAGGATAATTGTTTCTATAAATACAAATAATGAATAGTATCAAAAAATGGAATAAAAATACAATTTGATCTAATGAAATAAAAACTGTAATTAAAGAATAACTCTAGTAAAATTACTAAATTATAAAATAAATGTAATTGTGACAGGCTGTGACTGGTAACATTCCTCACTGCACTGTAAACATATAATGGTTTCTGGAAAGCATCTTCGGGATTTTCGTCGAAAACGGACTGAGAGCTAAAGGTTTGGGTGGAAGCCTTTACTCCAGGGAAACAATGTGGTGCGGGAAAGGTCCTTGCACATAATATCGAACAAAGTCCACTGCTCAATAAATATATCGTCAAATAATTATATAAAAACTGAAAATATAATAGAATTTAATTGACTTACCTAGAATATATATAGTTACCAGTAAGAAAAACAATATTAAAATAAGCATAGTCCAATATTAGTTACTAATATATAACAATTAAACATAGACTTACTTCGTAGTTCCATTTCTACTGAAAGGGTGATTCGAAGTCATGATCGGTGATGCCTGGTTCATAATAAGACTTACTCAACTCACTAGGTTGACGCAAACTATTCATATTGATATATAGAAAGCTGAAATTTCAGCTGAAAGCTGAAAACTGAATACTTTCAAACTAATGCGGTTCGTGAACAACTCAAAACCAAACGTATTGGAAATCATGTCTCCTTGGAAGTGTCCTTGATTGCTTTGCCCTCCTTTAAATTGATTAAATTATATAACTAGGTGTATATTCATTGAATATAATTCTTCCCGTTTATTTATACCACTACCTCTCTGATAATAGGACATAATGAAATCTTAGCGTTGGAATTGGATCTGCTTGCTTCCATTGCAATTACAGACGTATAATTTGTTTAGATTCTGTTCATGAAATTCATAAAAATCAATTTAATTAAATATCAATTATAATACATAAATAAAATCAAATTTTCTCAGTATTAAACTAAATATGACTACCTCACGTGCTTTTCGCAATTAGGAAGGTTTCGTATTCTCCACAATTGAAATAAAGGTAATGCAGTTATGGACATACGGTCTGTAAATCAAGTATTTAAATTCATGAATAATAATAATGATAAAATAAGATTTATAATTATTAGAAGTCAATTAAAAAACTATCACGGTGAAGTATAACCCGGGAATGCGATTGCTACTTCCAAGGCGGGTTAAATATATATTATACACAATACTAACAAATATTAATTATTCTTATTTTAGATGTTTCATACTTCATACATTCTGATGACATAGAAGTTGAGAACTGAGACAATATAAAGGTCGTCCAATACAGTCTGGTATCATATGATCAGTAAGGTGATGAGCATGATTGAATAACATGACTTATGAGTAAAAGTGACTCACCGTGACCCCATCCCACATTACATTAGACCTAGAGGAGAAACGTGAGTGTTAACCTGTGTGTTACAAATATGCTAATTTACACAATTCAATGAATTCAATGAATAGGCTAGTAATATATTTAATAGGGAAATAAACTTATTTTATTTATTTAGTACGATGATTGGGTTGATTATGGATTGATAGCTTGGGAATATAATGATATTTTAAATTTTTTAGAACAAACTGATTTATATTCTGTATCCTGCTCGGGAATTTTTTTTATACCCAGTATAATTCTGCAACTTAAATAAAGATTATATTGATTTTATGGTATAAAAAGCATTATTTGTTAATTTAAGTTTCATTTAAGTCTAATTTCGTTTATTATCTATTTCTTTACTAGTAACTAAGTCATCTGTTGCAAACAAATTAATTTAATATTACGATTTTGTGGATAAGAACTATATGTATGTACTTAATCAGAAAGGCACTATTCAGCTTGGTAATGTTGATAGAAATGTATCTCATTAACTTTAATACGAGATAGCACACAATTCAAATACCTTTATGACATTACTACTTACTGTAAGTCTTCGCAGGTTAAATTATTAAATGGTTGACACGATTATTCTGGATATTGATTGTTCAAAATAGTTATTTTAACAATTAAACAGTCTAAATTATACCTGTCTGCCAGTCTAAATTATACCGTCTATAATTGTAATTATCTACAATTATCTACAATATATGTATGCTTTGTTTATATTTATTTTGACTGCCTCTCCAACAAACATTCTTAGCCCATATTTAGCAGAACGATCCACTCTAGATTATTTTTACAGGCATTGGAAGTAGGATATATAATACTATCAAAATGCGTGGGATAAATACAGCAGATTTCGTGATACTGGGATATGAAGTAAACAAAATGAGACGAAAAGAAACGAATTCTGATACAGTCAAGCCCGAATTTGGGTCGGTGGAATACGCCCACGATTGATACTGAGGTAGATGAGCGGAAGAATAGGAGATTAACAAAGTATACATTCTGATAAAGGGGTAGATAGTTATAGGCAATAATAATAAATTTCGTAGGCGTATATTGCAAATATCCCCATAAGTAGATATAATACCATAGTATGTATACACCATAAGGTCAAGAATGACCTAATTTCAACGAAAACAGCATTACTGTTAGTAACTATATAGAAAATGGTCTATTAAAACAAGCCCTTAAACCTGTAATTAACAACACGAAAATATATAATCAGTTTCGCCGGTGTGTGAATAAATGCACACACGTCAGCATATGGATAGAACCATTTCGTCAGATCTCTATATTAGCTTTTACACTAGTGTCTAGAGTCCCCCACTCTAAAGACAAAAATAAGTTGAATATAGTTGACTTTGACCGTCCTGAAATATAGTTTTAACGTAGTTGTTTCGAGTGAAAAATTCGTGATTTTGTCACTTTTTAAAAATTTGTACCGTTTTTGGTCCTTAACGGGTCACGTGTTAAGAATTCGTGGTCGGTCCTCTGAGAAGAATTGAAGCTTGTGTCATGGCGCGTCGAATAAGCCCACTTTCGAGCCAATCCGACATACTTCCGAAATGACAGTTTTGACTTAAATTTGCTCACTCCACATAACGGGTCTATTAGAAAATCTATCAAATACCCTTAGAATTTGATATGTTATAGAGTTTGGGTTCACGATCAAAGTTCTACATTACTAAAAGTGCGTACAATTGATTTTTCTCCAGTTATGGTGATTTAAGGCTAAGGGGTTAACTGTATGAAGGAGTATAATTTTGGACATTTTGTAGTGAGATGAAAAACATCAAGAAAAAACTCTATCAGACTGGCTAAGTCTCTTAATCGATCTTTTGCTCTCCAGACCACCGGGGGGGGGAAGAGGCCACTCTAGACACTAGTGTTTCAGCAAAGAACTGAAAATTCTGAACAGTTGTTATTAAATGTGTTACTAAAATCAAATGGTATAGACGAAAGGGTATAAGGCCTTACTGAAAACGCTTATTCTGCAATATACCCAAAGCTACTTTAAAATAAAAAATCAATTATTTCCTCGCGTCTAAAATGGTTGCAATTTGAATAATATTCGCAAAACCATTGTTGGGATACTTACCCGTTCCGCGAGGTGCCTCACACTAAACAGTTGTTAAGTCAAACTATTGCTTTGAAGTGCTAAATTATATAGTCGTTATAATATAGTTCTACGAGACTAGTAAAAAAGTTTTAAACGCTCAGTTTGGACGCTCTGTACTTTAAAGAAAATACCACTAGAATACAAATGATCTTTAATGGTCTTTAATCGCTCACAATTTCAAAAAGACCGAATGTATTGATTTGGCAAAAAATGAAAAAGACAAAATGAAAAAGGTCAAAAGCTGGTTAGCGTAATTTGTCGGGTGCAACTGTATAACACACCTATCCGGGTCGCGCCCCCTCCAGGCAGCACCTAAACTTTTAACGAGACTTAGCCAGTCTGATAGAGTTTGTTCTTGCGGTTCCGAATATATTTTCAGAATGATACCCCTCGTACAGTTAACCCCCTCTAAAGACAGACATGTGAAAAAGACCATTTTTAAAACGTTAATTATAACTCATGATAGCACGGCAGCTCAACGAACTAAATCGTGCTAGATTAATTAGGCCCCTCGGCATCCAATAAAGGTATCGCGAAAATACTGCGATGCTTTGTTTTAAAGCTATGACCTCGAAAGTCACATTGTCACATTTATTCCTGTATTTTAGTTTCGAGTCGAATTTTTACTGAACATACTTTGGGATCGTGGCATGTTTTCTAAATCATAAAAAATAGAAAAGTCTAAAAGCCGTGATTTTGTCACTTTTGCTGCCATTCGTCCGCGCAAAATGAGTCTAATTTCCGGGAGATCTATTTTCTCCTTCGTACAGTTAACCCCCAAAAACCTCTAACATAACGCACTTATGGTAATGTGAAACTTTGACCGTGAAGTCAAACTCTATAACATATCAAATTTTAAGGGTATTTGATGGATTTTCTCATAGACCCGTTATGGCAAATGTCGGATTGAATCGAAAGTGGGCTTAATAGACGCGTCATGACTCAAGCTCCAATTCTTCTCAGATCACCGACCCCGAATTCTTACACGTGACCTAGTTACAGCCCAAATTTTCAAAAAGTGACAAAATCACGGCTTTTAGACTTTTGTATTTATTTATGATTTAGAAAACATGCCACGATCCCA
>SCLF01064537.1:0-11628 GCA_004367975.1 Mesochordaeus erythrocephalus
CGTGTCTTTATTTTCTATTTTTGTTTTTAATTTTGGGAGTATAATTTGGTTGTAATTTATAAGTCTCCAACTAAAATTTACGTTGTATAATGGAGTTATATTGTGGAGTATTTTTTTGATATTAATTTCTATTTTACAACAATCAATAGAGGTGTAATTACTAGAAAAATTAACACTCTTCATATTAATTGCTACATGGCGCCACCTTTTTTGTTCAAGCTTAGCAAAGGTCATAAGAGACCCTATAGGGGATAACCAAAAAGACACAAGGTGTCCTTAAATTTACCGGGACGAGACAGATAAAAGTTGTAACGTAGACTCAATGGAAACAGACCAACTAGTTTAAACTTTTAATATTAATTTCGCCATTCGTATTAGTTAAGGGAATAAATTAATAACTTAAAATGAGCTAGTTAATGAAAAGCTAATAATTGTTTAAATTAAACTGTTAGTAATAATATATTCTCTCAAAGCAATTTGTTATACAATACCAACTTTGGTTTTTTAGGATATCCTATTTTCAAAGACTGTCGGCATTTTAAAAGGTAGTTCAGTCTGGTAAAAATGACCTCGAAAAGCTTGTTCGAGAGACAGTGAAAATAAATATAAACAACATAAATATATATATTCAATTGTCGATTATTACAAGGTATAATTTATACTGTTTACTTGTTAAAATAGGTATTTTGAACTATTGAATCAATATGTAATCATATTAGTGTTTAGACTTCATTTGACCTGCGAAGTAAGCAGTAATGTCATAAAGATATTTCAATTCTGTTTTAGTTCGTATTAAATTGCAAATATTGAATAACCTCCGCATATATGGGTGAGTCAAGTAACTATTTTATTATTTCACCAGAATTTCGCAATGAAATTTAGCGATACTGAAGTGAACATGCATTACTTCTATGATCATAAACTAGTAAGGCAAGTAGCATGATTTAATAACATGATTTATGAGGATAGATATAGTAAACGTGAAATATAGTGACAAATAGTGGCCCAACCCAACATTCTAATGAGGACGAGAGGGGAAACATAAATGGAACGTGGGTTTAACCCCGTGTTAATAGTATGCTAATTTGTACAATTAAATGAATGAATATGCTACGCCAGTAGCAAATTTAATAAAGAAATCAACTTAATTAAGGTTATTCTGCGTATTAATTTATTTAACTTGACAACACAAATGTATCTCATTCAATTTAATACGAGATAAATAGAATCAAAATATACGTATGACATTGTTTACTGCAAGTCTTCGCAGGTTAAATCAAGTCTAAAAACTATTATAATTAAATATTGATTCAATGGTTCGAAATACCTATTTTAACAAGTAAACAGTATACCTAGTACTAATCTACAATTAAATATAGATATTTATCTTGTTTATATTTAGTTTGATTGTCTCTCGAACAAGCTTTCCTGGGTCATTTTTAGCAGATCGAACCACCTTTAAAAATACAGATAGTCTTTGAAAATAGGATATATGAATACGTAGTTTCGTGTCCAAATTTTCCTGTTTTTACACGGATGGTGTAATATCCGTGATTTTTAATCTATTATAATCCTCACGGGTTATTCGAACTGCCTTTGACCTCAATGGTTAATAAATATTATCCTTAACTCATGCGCACCGTTTGAGCCTACTTTCACTCATCGACCAGTTTTCGCGTTTTACTCGAAACTGACCGGAGCTAGGTCATAATGCCCTTCAGGACTTCCCCGAAATTTCACGTCGCACCTTTTACTACCACCGGAAATACTACCTACAACCGGAAATACTACCTACAACCGGAAATTATTTTTTTGGAGTTGAGAGCCGCATACAATTTTTGCGGGGGATAAATTTTAGTCAACAAATCTCTTCAAAAAATCTAAGTGGTCCCATCCAAGGCGGGGCACCTAGCAAATAACAATTGGAATAGTTCTACTTTTTTATTATTTATGACAAATCTGTCTTTCATATCCTAATTTTAACCCGGGTGTCAATCTTGATGTTTGGCGCTCTTGAGCACAAAGTGGAGGTTGGACAAGAATGAGAGCGATATTTAGCCATGGAAGATGACCGACAACTAAATGGTCTGCGATATAAAAGGTGTGTACCGATATTGGCCACATTATATTACATATTTAAATGAGCAGAATATCTGAATTTCATTGATTTCAAAGTTTTTGGTGTAAAACTACTATTGTGGCAAGGTCCAAGGACATATTTTGAAAATAAAAAGACCATTAAATGGACAATTTCAAAGTCTTTATTCGAGCGAAGTTTCTCACAAGTGAAATGTATGCTTCTCTTGAAAATAACAAACGAAGATCCGCTAGTCTTAATCTCTGGTTAGTGGAAGTCCACTCGGGGGAGATGACTTATAAAATATATTGATGGGGTAACCGAATTTGAGCCCCTTTCGTAATTATATTTAGCTCTATAATACTAAGTGTATATTAGCGTGTATACCAAAGTCATTCATACAGTCATTCATACTCCATGGGTTTTACTACACTATAGCATTATGCTAATAATAATGCCAAATATTATATGGTGGCATCCGACAGCAAAAAAATTCTTCAACAGCTGAATTCGTGATAAAGGCTGATCACGTTAATCACTTGAAAAGAATCCTGAAAATAGAGCTGAAATGGAAACCCAAGAACATATGCTCGAGAGAAGCATACATTTCACTTGTGAGAAACTTCGCACGAATAAAGACTATGAAATTGTTCATCTAATGGTATTTTTATTTTCAAAATATGTCCTTGGAACTTGCCAAAATAGTAGTTTTACTCCAAAAACTTTGAAATTAATGAAATTCAGCAGACCATTTAGTTGTCGGTCGTCTTCCATGGATAAATATCGCTCTCATTCTTGTCTAACCTCCACTTTGTGCTCAAGAGCGCCAAACATCAAGATTGTCACCCCGGTTTAAAATAGGATATCAACACGTTGACAAGTGCAACTGGAAGTGAACTTTAAAATTCAAAATCCAAAACTTTACGTCGAAACATTGAGCATGTTATCGACTAGCTATTTCTAATTAGGCAGTGACGATTTAAGCGTTTAGGATTTTTTTTTTAGATCATTTATGGTTGTCCATGTTTCTTTTCTATAGAACTCACTTCCTTATCTTATTGAGATAACATTTATAGACCTCATAGCACTGAAAATAATAGTTCTCGAGATGTAATATTATTAGCGATGAGTCATGTGTCTAAATTTGCTCAAAACGGTGCACAGTGATTATGTTCCAAAAACAGTGCACAGGAGTTAAAACGGACAGGATTTTCCAATGTTACCAAGAGCCGCTCTTTGAATGGGATGCGCCGAACTCGTCTGCCACATATATAGGAGTTTAAAGATAAGAGATCAATAACAGATTAGATTCTAACCGTAATAAGTAGCTCGCACAATATTAACCCGTACGCTGCACGGATAGATATACCCCTACGCTGCAATCTGTGCCGTTTGATACACTCTCGCGAAACTCATTATTTCAGTTATAGAAGTACCGCTCGCTGTTTTCCTAACTATGACACAGCTGTCTTAATTATAAAAAAACTGAATTTATTAAAGTGCCATTTTCTATGTACCTGTAGGTACTTAATTTTTTTGAAGATGATGTTCCACTAGAGGTCGTCTCGGGCAACTATTTGGACTGATTCCGGATTCCGTTTTTTTAGTCCTGACTTCCGGCGCTACTTCCGGTCTAAAAGTACGTTAAAAAAAACCGGGATAGCAAATTCGGCGTAGTACCACTCCAACAGAAGTTATGGTCTGATTAAAGAAAATGTGTGCTGGGTGACACACATTTCAGTTTTTTATATTTATAATTTAAAAAAAAACAAGTTTTAATTGCAAGCATAATTGGGTTCTAATTGCGCCTAACCCTAACGGTCGAACGTTAAGTCTTATCGCTTGTCCTTAATCTGTCTGTTCCGTTTGAATAACCTGGAAAATGTTTTCGGAAGCTTACCGATTTAATATTAAGGGCATCTTCAGCAATGTCTTTGCCTGCATAATTGTTTATAGATTGATAAGTTGCCTCGGCCACTTTACTGTAAACATTTGTGGCATCCTCTGTTACCACTTTGGTGAATTCTTCAAGATCCCTTTGCATATATTCCGAAGCTTCGGCCAATACGTTTATAGAACGGTCAGCAATTGCATTAGCCTTCGAAAATATTAGTTTAGCTTACTTTAAATTCTGTTCGAAAACGTTCGGAACGGTTTAATGTCTAAAACGTCTAAGTGGACCCACTAAATGGTCAAACTAAATAGCGATAAAGCTCTTGATGTAGAGCGCCGAGGGTAATATTGGCAGTCGTACATTTTTTTCTCGAGCCGTCTCCGGAAAATCCGTGAATAGTTTTTAATCAAATGTTTACCATTATAAAGCTTAACGTTAATTTTCTTATGGTAAACACTTGATGGATCGTAAACTATTCATCGATTTTCCGGAGAGACGTCTCGAGACAAAAATCAGCGCCTCGAACACTAAATTGGACAAAATTTCGCTAACTTCAAATTCCACCATGTAAGATTCAGTGCTAATATCTAATAATAAGCCTAAGAATAAGCCTAAGAATAGATTTATTGTAAATGTTATCGCTATTTAGTTTTCCATCATCTACTGGATCGCTTTCTAAACCAGTTCACGAAACAGTTAAGCCCTTAACTCTATCTGGGATATATCAACTTGTTCGTAAATTATTTTATTACAATAGTAGTAGACTAGTCAATATATCATTTAGGACGTTGTCTAAGCTTATGTTGCGCTTAGTCAATTGTCGGTAATTTAAAGAGTATGAACCACATGATTATAAGGTTTATTCCCCGCCAAAAGTCCCATTATAATGTTACTTATCTTTTATAAATATTATAAAAATTAACACAATAAACCATTAGTTGAATTTAAATGGAATTAAGGCCCATTAGATAACCCATTTAGAAATAATAAAACAACCAATAGGATATATGAGGTTTTTCTTTTAAAAAGCCTAAATTAAAAATTATGACAATTTTTCTGTAGTTGAATTTTAAATGGGGTTTAAGCAATGAATTATGATTGACAGATACTTTTAAATTAACCGTGAGTAGACTTTAAGATATAAATGATTACAGACACATAATCATGTTGGCTAATCTCTCCTTTAGATAATGGAAACGGCAGATGCTGTTTAGAAGAAAATAACTATATACATGACGATACAGCTGCGAACGAAATCATCCATCATAAGATTACATTTTGAGTAAAAACTATAATACTAATATGTCCCTTTTCTCATCTCTACTAGAGGTCTGGGGGTCATCTGGGGGAAGGTCCGGCTGAGCTGGAGAATGACCTTCTTATGACCCACACTCTCCTTCCAGGCTAATTTTATATATAGTATAAATAAAATAATTAGTTTTAATAAAGTCAATCAATGGTGCTAATGTATATAAATCCGGAAGATAATGAGTTCTTCGAGGGGGATTTTAAATATTTCCATATTCTAAAAACATTCTGTAACTAATAATTTATTTAGAAATGAACACTGTTAAAAATCGCACAACATCAGAAACATTTCAACTCATTAAAGTTGTCCAGTTGATCTTGATCGAATTACAAATAACAACTACACAAATCAGAACAAGTATTTAAAAATTATATTATAATGTTCAATTACTGTACCTCTAGATTGAGATTACTGTTGCACGCAACAATCGTTAATAAATAAATAAACAAATCATTTAGGGACGTTGTCCCGCCAAAGGTCCCATTATGATGTTACCCTATCTTTTACGGTTCTCATATGCCAATTTGAGGTCGTGGGACTACACATTTCTTGACATAAATACTAAACGAGCGGGGAGTAGTCAATGGACATTGAACTTGCTCCAATCCCCGGGGGCAACTGATACCTTGACCAGCTTTAGTGTTGCGGTTCCGAATCTGTTCTCAAAATATGAAAATTTACACGGCGTCGTATAGTTAACCCCCTTTTTTTTGAAAAATAAACTTTAATTTTAACTTCTGAGGGCATGGGATCTGAACGAACTAAATTTCGCTAGATTAAATAGACCCCTGGCATCGAAAATCTACTATAATTATTTGGTTTAAAGCTATGGACCGCGAAAGTCACATTGTCCGAAGTGGAAAAAATTGACTTTGGGATCTAGGCACTTGTTGAAAATGTGTACTTTAGAAATCACATTTTTGGGCTAATTTTGGGACAGCTGGAGTCATGACGTCGTACACGTGTGTCAAAACTGCCCCCTTAGGGAACCAGGCAGCAACTGATCGGCAGCAACTTGCGGTTCAGAATTTGTTCTCAGACTATCCATCCGCAATTATACGGCGTATTTTATCTCATCGGGGCAAGGCAGCTCACCGAACTAAATCGTGCTATATTAATTAGGGAATCTAATAAAAGTATCGAAAATATACTGCGATTATTTATTTTAAAGCTACGGACCTCGAAATCACATTGTCGAAGTGGACAAATTCACTTCGCCGTCCTGAAATATAGTTTCAACGAGCGTTTCGAGTCGATTTTTTAGTGAAAATACTTGGGATCTTGGCATGGTTTCTGTATCACACCAAATCGAAAAGTGAAAAATCTGTGAATTTGTCACTTTTTAAACATTTTTACTGTAGAATCCCATTTTTTGGTTATAACTAGGTCACGTGTTACGAATTCGGGGTCTTTGAGAAGAATTAAAGCTGGCGTCATTACGCGTCGAATGTAGCTGACATCCCTGCGCATTGAATGAGATTTAATTTCAGAGGAAATCAGACAATTTAAAAATCTGACATTTTATAATTGCCATAAACTTCGATTTGGTGTGATACAGCAATTATGCCAAGATCCCAAAGTATGTTCACTAAAAATTCGACTCGAAACAACTGCGTTAAAACTATATTTCAGGACGGCCAAAGTCAATTTGTCCATTTCGACAATGTGACTTTCAGGGTCCATAGCTTTAAAAGAAATAATCCTAGTATGTTTTCGATACTTTTATTGGATGGCCTGCGGTCTACGTAATCTAGCACGACTTAGTTGGATGAGCTGCCATGCCCCATGAGTTAAAATTAATGTTTTTTCAAAAAAAGGTCTTTTTCACGTTTTGTCTTTAGAATGGGTTAACTGTAAGACGCCATATAATTTCGGATAGTCTGAGAACAGATTCCGAACCGAAAGGAAAAACTCTATCAGACTCACTCATGTGTCGATTAAGGCCACTTTCGAGCCAATCGGACATACTTCCCGAAATCACAATTTTCGACTTCTAGTGGTTATAATTACATAACGGGTTAGGAATTCGGGGTCGATTACTTGAGAAGAAATGTAGCTGACATCCGTGCGCGTCAAATGAGTCCAATTTTAAGATTTTGAAATTTTACAATATTTTGTCCATTTTTGGCAATGTGATTTTGGAGGTCTATAGGTTTAAAACAAATGATAGGGGTATACTTTCGATGCTTCTGTTAGATGCCCAGTGGTCTAATTAATCCAGCACAATTTAGTTCGGACAGCTGCCGTGCCCCAGGAGTTAAAATTAACGTTTTTTTTTTTCAAAAAAAAGAAAAATCGTCGTTTGTCTTTGGGGGTGGGGTTACCTATACTACACCGTGTAAATTTGCATATCCTGAGAACATATTCAGAACAGCAACAACAAACTCTATAACAATCACTAAATCTGGTTAAGCTATCGGTTGCCCCCGGAAATATGGACGGGTCCAAATTTGACACCCGTATGCAGGAGAGTAAGTATAATGTCAATTTACTATACCCCTCTCGTCGAGTATTTATAGTAAGGAATTTTTGTCCCACGACCCCAATTGGGATATATCTCGATATTTGCTATTAAATGTTACGTAAATATTACCGAGAATTAGAAAAATAATTTCAGTATTCCATTTTCACCAACAAATGAATAATTGGAGCATACTCAGGACACAAATTCGCGGTAACTTACTAAGCGAAACAGGCGTCGACATCGTAACTAAAGGATATAAATATGGGACTTCTGACGCGTAGTTTGGAGTGTAGTGGGCAACGGTATAGGTAATCAGAAATCCATCATTTATTTTAAGCCTGTTCATTTTCGAGTTTCGAATAGTCTAAATTTGGATACTGGATTCCATTCACTTCGAACAACACACCCATCGGTTCTTTTACTACGAGAGCGAAATTTTCAGCATTAGTTAGCTAAGGGTTCATGCTATATTTAGCTTGTAAATTAGTCTTCTAGAAACCGTGTCCTAAGCAAAAATGTATGAACCCTTAGCTAACTAATGCTGAAAATTCCATTAAAAAATATTCATTGGTTTCTAAGGGAGATGGAAACGAAGAACTATCAATTTGACTTTCGCTCTCGTAGTAAAAAACCCGATGGGTGTGCTGTTCAACGCGAAAGTAGTTTCGCTTCGAATAACACACCCCGGATTCCATACGTTGTTTATCAGTATACGTAGACTGGGTCAAAAATTACTGATATTAGCCGCGGTCGAATTCTTTATGCCGCGCGTCAGGAAATGCGTTGGGTTATTTCGTGACTCTTCGCCAAATTTTTGGAATCAATTGAAGAACTCAGCTTTTGAATAATCAACTTGTCGAAGGCCTTATTGAACGTGGTTTTACCAGATAAACCCGGATTTCTTGTACGATCCCTAAAACAGAAAATGGATGTTTTAATGCAAAAAATTTTTCATTTCGCATTTGTTAAGGCAAAAAATTTGTTAATAATGGATGATTAAAATTTGAAGGATCATCTAATACCGTATATTCTCTATTTAACCTCTCGGCAAATCCGGTGTATTGGAGTATTCAGTCACTGGAAGACGGCCTGAAAATTAATTGATAAACGAGACAAAAGGTATGTTGAAAATATTTTAAAATCACCCAGTTTGGAATAAAGCTACTACTCTGCTGAAACCAAGGAAGATATTGACCGGGACATTTATCCGATCTAGTTATCCCTTTCTGAGTTTTCTCGATGACCACTGAAAACTGTATTTTCTATATTTCTCTCAAGAATTCCGTAATATTTAATGAAATGTTAAGCGGTAGATAGCAAAGGGTTCATTCTTTCCATATATATATTTACTTTGGCGATTAGTCCTCTATTAGCGTCGCATTTGTGGACAATGTAATTGACTTGCGCAGCATGAAGTGATTGTCTGTAATTATTTAGCTAACCTAGTGACTTTTATAAGCTAAAATTGTGTGTGAAATTAGTTAATGCACCTGTCGATTATATGAAGTAAAGTCTTCAGAGAAAAAATTACAACGCTCGCTTAAAGAATAACGGAACGATTAGATTGTTCACGAATGCGACGCTTCTAGAAGAGTAATCTTCAAATCAAACGCTAAAAATTTAATTAAAAGGCGTTTCAAGATAAATGCAAAAATTTAACTTAAAGTTACTAAAACTTTGAAAAGGATACGATGTATGGTTTTCGAGATAAATGTGGGTGAAAAATCGATCGTCAACATGGCCCGCTGTGGTATCTGCTGAGAAATGGCATTTTCTGGTTAGCGCATAAAAAATGTCAAAAATATATGTATGGTTTTCGAGAAAACTGCGAAAGACAGACGACAAGCATGAATTCTTGATGACCGAATGTCTACGAAGTCGTAATGCTGGAGCAAGGAAATATTGTTTATTTTTATTTTCGACCAGAATTTTGGAATGTTTTTTAGTGATACAGCAGTGAATAAATGTTAATACTATGATGATTTAAGTAAAGTTGCCCTATCCATATTCGGTATTTGCATTGGCGCGACCTCGGGATTAAATTAGAATAACAAATATTGCCTTGCTCCATCCTTCTGACCTCGTATACTTTCAATAATCGAGAATTTAGGCTCGTCGTTTGCCTTTCACAGTTTTCTCGGAAACTAAACATATCTTTTAGACATTTTGAGTGATTAAATATCTAATGGTAATTCTTTTCTGAAAATATCTCCATTATCTCCATACATTAGTAGTTTTATTCCAAACTAAGAGATTTTAAAGTATTTTAAAATCTCTATTCCAAACTAGGGACGCAAAAAGTGTCTAGTCGTATATTTTCTTCTCGAGCAGTCTCAACGGAAAACCAATGAATAGTTTTTACTATTCATTAACTATTCATTGATTTTCCTTTGAGACGGCTCGAGAAGAAAATATACGACTAGACACTTTTTTCGTCCCCAATGTATAATATATATAATAAAATATTATAATATTATTTACCCTTAATAGGTACACACCTTTTGTATCGTTAGACAATTAGTTGTCAGCAAGTCTTCCAGTGCTATGTAGTCCCGCTATTCTCGATCAACCTGCAATGTTTGATTTATACTGCCAGACTCCTGTCAAAACTACCCCCCCCCCTATGGTCTTGGGCGGCAACTGAAAGTTTTTTCTTGATCTGAATCTGTTCTCAGAATTACCTAACCGAACTAAATTGTACTAGATTAAGCCAGTAAGACCATCGAAAACATACCCTATTATTTATTTTAACGCTATGGACCTCGAAAGTCACATTGTCGAAAATGGACAAAATTGACGTTGACCTATACTGAACATTAGTTTTAACTCAGTTTTCTAAATCATAACAAAATAGAAAAGTGAAAAATTCGTGATTTTATCACTTTTTGAAAATTTGTATTTTAGGAATTTCATTTTTGGGGTATAACTAGGTCACGTGTTAAGAATTCGGGGTCGGTCCTTTGAGAATAATTTAAGCTGGAGTCATGACACATCGAGTAAGCCCGATTTCTAGCCAATCGGATATACTTACCGAAATCACATTTTTGTATTCTCATTACCATAAAATTTCGAAATGTTTTAAAGTGTCCAATTTCCCCCAAAGTTAGAACCATTCGACGCACGCGGATGTCAGCTACATTTCTTCTCAAGTGATTGACTCCGAATTCCTCACCCGTCATGTAGTTATAACCACTAGAAGTCAAAAATGTGATTTCGGGAAGTATGTTATATTGGCTTATTCGACGCGGCATCACTCCAGCTTCGATTCTTCTCAAAGGACCGACCCCGAATTCTTAACACGTGACCTAGTTATAGCCCAAAAATGGAATTCCTAAAGTACAAATTTTCAAAAAGTGACAAAATCACGAATTTTTCACTTTTCTATTTGGTATGATTTAGAAAACATGCCAAAATCACAAAGTATGTTCACTAAAAATTCGACTCGAAACAACTGCGTAAACTCTAAATTTCAGCGACGGTCAAAATCAATTTTGTCCATTTTTGAACAAGGTGACTTTCGTGGGGTCTAGTTAATCTAGTACAGTTTCGTTCGGTGAGCTGCCATACCCCAGGAGCGTTTTTGTTTCGAAAAAACTCTATAAGACACACTAAGTCTGGTTCAGCTATCAGTTGTCGCCCAAGACCATAGATGGAGGAAACCAACACACAGGATTTACCGAGAGGTTAAGTAGAGTATACAGAGCTTTAGTAATATCCAGAGTTGATGCATCGTACTTTTCGGGATTGTGTTTATTCTTTAGCAGACAGAAATATATATTTTGTAAAGTCTCGTCTTGTTATCAGTTACTGTAGGTTTATATGAATGTGTACTTTGCGTTTAGCCGACGTTATTCAAACGATCGCCAATACTAATACCAAAACTA
>SCLF01064538.1:0-20051 GCA_004367975.1 Mesochordaeus erythrocephalus
CAACTTATAATGTTAATTTCGTATAACCAATTAATGGTCTTTGTTTCCCAGGCGAAGTCGACAAATGGTTGCTAAGAGGGTTAAGTTTGTTGAGCTGCCACGCCCCCGTGAGTTAAAATCAATGTTTTTTTAAAAACCGTGTATTTCACGTTGTCTTTAGGGGGGGTTAACTGTACACGCCGGTCTTATCATCCGCAGAACGTTTGTTATTGAATATACACTGAAACAGTGTCGTTTTTTTTGTTGCAGAAATCCAACGGTCTGCTAATTACAGCTCCCAGACTTTTAACGGTAGGAACTCAGTTTAAATTTATTATTTTTCTCTGCGTAACATTGTTGGTACAGAAGAAAAATAATGGTCACCCGTTGCAATCAACATTTTTTATTAAATATATACTATAGTGTCCAGTTTTTTCAGAAGTCCAACGGTTTGCTAACTACAGCTCTAGGTATTTTAACCGTAGGAAGTCAGCAACAATTTATTAATTTTCTTTGGGTATCCTTGTTGGCATAGAAATAATATGACGTTCTTATCCTGTATAGAAGAATGTTTTATTGGATATACAGTAAAGCTATCGAAATTATACAGATATTATCAATTTTAAGGTTCATAAAATGCCAAATATTCCTTCTGCCATGTTAGAAAAGTTGTTTCTATAAATTAATCTAAAATCACAATGTTTACCCTTTGTAGCATACCGGATTTTCCAATACCTTTAAAACAAACTAACTCTCGGTGAAATATAACGCATTTGGCAGACCAAAAGTGTTTTATCTTCTGGGCGAAAAATAATTAATGAAGAAATTTCACCTTATAACCCTTATATTATGGATGTGTTTATAAACGAACTGGTAACACATAATTACAAAAACATTACTAATAATACATATCTGTTATTAAACTAGGTTAACTGAATTTTCTGAATTTCTAGGCATATATTTGACCGAGAAAATATTATTTGAATGAAATTTCGCGTGTTTAACCGTTACATTCTGATTTTTCTTACTTTATCGGTAAGCAATATTAATATAATTTTAACACTGTTAAATAGCCAGATAGCATAGCTTCCCCCGTCCAAATTTCAACAGAAAATATTGTTCTGTTTTGACTTGAGATGGAAAAGCAGAGCGGTGGACATTTTGTCCCTGAACGGCATCCACTGGTTAAAGATCCAATAGCATCTTTATCACTACTTATGTATTATTTGTGAATTATTTCAATCAGACATTGTATCCCCCGAGCCTAGCGAAGTTCAGTGGGATTCCAAATTTCAGTATTTGCTTGCATTGCTTGGCTGGGCAGTTGGATTGGGAAATATATGGCGCTTTCCTTACCTTTGTTTTAAACATGGTGGTGGTGCTTTCATGATCCCTTATATCACGATGCTTATATTTGAAGCTTTTCCACTATTTTTTATGGAATTACTCCTTGGGACGGATTAACAACTTAACTTAGTTTGATAGAAGTAACGATTTAAAATGTAATTAGGATGATTAATGTGCTATTAACCCTCTTGTAAATCCGCGACACTTTATCTTTTTGAGCCCGAGTGATCTAATAAAATTTCAAATGTTTTCTAATATTTCTAATATTTGGCTTTTAGTCAACGAGACTTAGTGAGCCTGATAGAATAATCACGAGTTTTTTCACTTTTCGACTAAATATTCCGCCGAAACACGGCCAAGATCCCAAAGTATGGAAACAATAAAATTCATAGTTCTACCTGGATCTGTAGATTCAAAACTATCAGTGAAAACATTTGTTTACCTATTAATCGGGTAAAGTATGGAATGTCTATAAATAAGGGTGACTGATTTTTATTGCTAATCTTAATTTATGGTCAACGACATCGTGTCGGATCGGTTGCCTTATGGAAGAAATTTGAGTACAGAGCTACTGGAATTGGTTGCGCATCCGCAATTGTATGCGTCTTAATTTCACTCTACTACAATGTTATTTTGTCATGGTCATTATACTATATTTAGGGTATTTATGGATTTTTTACAGTTATAACGTGGGTATGTTAGAATGGCGATCTAATTTTTCGGTTGATTCATAGGAAGAATTATATTTTGTCTGAACTTACTCTCAGCCACAAATACCCTAAAATTATTTATAACTCGTTCGCAAAAGTGCTGCCGTGGTCATCTTGCCCAATGGATGAAAATGGAACTGAGATTCAAGAGTGCTCTGACACGTCTGCAACTGAATATTTTTATTATCGAAAAACGCTCAATTTTGCTGGATGGGGAGATGAGGGGTCAATTATGGTTGTCTGGCCAATTTTAATTTGTAACGTCATTCTATGGTTTGTCATTTTTGTGGCTTGCGTAAAAGGAATTACATCAGCCGGAAAGGCTATGTACGTCACAGGAAAGATTTCAAACGACCGGTAGCAAATTTTTTATAATCGAAAAGATCAAATCTTTAAACTCATCGGTCAAGTTTTCCACTTATTTGGTCAACATATTTATAATGACGTCGAAATGTTGTCCTACCACGTACTCTCTCAACTTTAAATACAGATACATTACTCTTTCCATTAATACGAGTATTTCTCCATTTAAAGCGACGCGTAGTGCCATGTTTGCTGAGGCTTTTAGTGTGTTACTAGAAACTTGTTCCAACATAAATTTATCTACATTTTCTCTAGGCATTACTACATACATCAGTTCTAATATTCTGCCACACATCTTAATGGTGTCTGCTACAATTTACAATTTTCGGGCACGCTTGTTCTTTATTTTGTTTTATTTCTGGCTTAATGTAACTGCCGGCGTCGCTATGAAATTATTGATCTACTGTACCGGTAGCTTGAGTTCAGCAAAGCTCAATAATAATTTTTGGAAAGGCTAAAGAAAGAGCATTTAAAGCACTTTCCATTTGTCATGTTGGAGAGAAAGCAGGAGTTAATGGCAGGCTCAATGCCGGTCAATCATGAAGATCATAGATTGGAAAAGATGACGGAGGAAATGCTGGGCAAAATAAGTAAAAAGGCAATGGTTGCACGTGCGACGTTTGAAAAGCTCTAAGATAACACCGTGAGAATCAAATATAAAAATCAGTTGAAACCCATAGGGGCAAATCATAAAGAGGAAATTAGTATTTCCAAAAATAGTCATGTGCGCCGGCGTATTTGGAGACTTTATTGCCAGATGGCGAATGCTTTAGTAACCTGTATCTACACGTGCGTCCCCTCTGAGTATACAGATTATACCAATTGTGTAACTGCTACTATGCTAGATCTTGATAAAGAGAAAAGCTTGTCCAAGTACGGACGTGCTAGTCACAGCAGCAAAAAATCAAGGACGTATGACGGAAATGGCATATGGACCTATTCGGTATCGAGTGGCGGATATTTATCGAATGGAAGTTACTGGAGATGATGCATTGCCAAAAGTTGGGGAGCTTCCACATAAGAAATTGCAACTTTTTCCTACAAAAGCGGAGAAACCGAAATATGTACCAAAATATGTAGACAAGAATATGGAACTTTAAAAAAGACGAAGCACAACATTCGCATTCAGAGGGGTATTTAGCGGATTTCCGGGACGTATGACAGCTGGAATGTATGATGCCTTCGGACCAGCGGAAGGATACAAAACATCAATAACAAGTCAAGCTACTGCAGGTACATCGGGACGAATAGAGAAGGTCGCAAAAACACAAAGCATGTAAACCAATATAGAAGTAAGTTATCACAAAATCCTTCGAGTCAATAATTAAGGTTGACACGGATCATACGTTTACAAGTAACCCAAATGGGTCAAGACAAGCAAATCAGTTAAACAAATATATCAAGATGCGAAACCGCCGGCCACACCCACTCCAAGTTCGCCGATTGAGAAATTATGTGCTACAAAGTATAGAGTTGAATTTCGAGCAAAGATTACTGCTCAATGCAGAGATTCGGAAATATCAACAAAATGTAGCCCTTCATATAAAGCTAAGATGGGTGTTGCGAAAATTAGCCAAACAATTATTTCTAGATAGTATCGGTAGGAAAATTGGTACGCCGTTTAATAAAAAGGCAGTCAGCAAAATGATCTATTTAACGATCAACAACGGATGTAGATGGATAGATGCCTGCAGCTTAAATTGGGAAGACGTAGGTTTAAATACTGTAAACAACACTGTGCTTATAAATATAGACACGTATGTCAAACGAAAACCTAGCCGGAATTAAGCGAGAGGCTCTACCATTGGCAACGGTGAATAGAACGGAGTTGGTTTGCCAGGTGAAATCGTATCACCGACGGTGATATTATAGAGGTACACCTTCGGGAGCTTTGTTTTTCTCTAAAACAGATACACCATCAAATGGAAATAATTTTCACTTTCAAGTGAAAAAAAAGAAAAAGAAAGCACGATGATTAATACATATTCGGACTTATATTTGACTCAATTAGATACCAGGCTTACTGGATAAAAATGTGCGGGAAAATTCGTCAGAATCTCAACACGCTGTTACAATAACTAAACTAACCTAATCAATCATTTAGAATGTAGGGGCCAGAAGACATCGTTAAGTACATTTTTAGCGGCTACGTTGAATCAATGAAGACCATGCAGTGGCAGAAATCAGGCATGTTGTCAGCTTTTCCTTCAAATAGGACTTACTGAAAAACAGGAGCAAAATGGAAACACTCAACTTGCAACATGCCTGGCAATAAACTGCTTAGCAAATTAGTTGAAGCTTGAGACGTTTATTCCAATGACGGATTATTTAAGAGTACCGGCGAAAACTCAAAGATCTAAAAGCTCAAGTTCACGCAGAGTAACTATAATTTTCGTAAATGATCTTTACCTTTCAATATGATTTTACTGGTAGCAGAATTTTGAATGAAAACATACCAAAACATATCACTAACGTATCACCATAATAATTAAGATATATGGATGTTTAGAGATGAACCAATCCGTTTAGCGAGCGTGTGAATAATGTATACAAATCAGCTAAGGAGTAGAACCATTTCTACAACCTACGGGTTAATATAACATTCATGTCGATATGCCGAAATCTAATAAAGTCATTTTCCCAATTATTATACTGCTAATATTTTTTGTTCGATCGCTGACTTTAGAAGGTGCTACCGAGGGTATTAGTTACTTGTTTATGCCGAATGTGGACAAAGTGATGTCGCTCGGAGCATGGAAAGATGCGGCTACACAAACTTTCTTCAATCTTGGTTTAGGAATGGTTCTGAGCACTTTTCATTACGGTAAATGCAATTGAAATAGCTAAAAAAGTTGTGTGTCCCGAATAATGAATCGAGAAAATCTGACTTCATCACTCTAAACCGTATAAAGCTTATGGAACAGTTATTTCTTATTCATCGTTCAATCCGCGGAAAAATAATTGCCAACAGGATGCTCTCCTGGTTGCTTCAATCAATGCAGTCGTATCCGTTATCGCTTCCCTTACTGTTTTCGGTATTATCGGGTTCAAATCTTTAATAAGTTCCGGTGTTTGCCTGAATAAGAAGTTAAATGATGGAGACTATGCTAGTGATCTTGCTGGTCTTGGTTTTGAAGCGACAAATACCTCAATTTTGCCTCTTGATTTCTTCGAAAAGGTATTTAGGAACATTGCGAATATGCTACCAAATACTATTAAGATTGCCGCAAACAATACAGCAACTGAAATAAAACTTAATCTGGATTTTGTTGAGTGCTCTCTACCTACTAAACTTGACCAATTCCAAGGAAGTTATTCAATTTCCTTTCGGGGTATTTAAGCCGATGCTTGGAGTATGTTGGATATTTACCATGTCGTATATCAGACTTTTCTGGCATGGAGTGTAAAGTCTTAAAAACTCATAACTTCTAGGAAAGTTTCAAAATTTATGTTTTTGGTTGGAAATAGTTGTTCTCCAAAATTTATAATATATGATGACATCACTACATATTGGGGCAATACTATGTGTAGAAAATAGTACTCTAGTATAAACTTTTTACTCATTTTATTGAATAGCACGATAATATGAACTGTTATATAATATGATTTAACCCCCCGGTGAAAAAACAAACATAACCGTTATAACGCGTTAATAACTGTGTGGAGAGATTTTGAGAAAATTTGGGTTTTTACAAGGGATTCAAACTGACTGGAATATCAATTCGACTTATAAGCCCTTAAACTATTTGTGGAAAGAATGAGATTCATAACATTATCAGGTGGACCTGGCCTTGCATTTATTGCTTTCACCGAAGCTATGAGCCAAATGCCCGTTGGTCCAGTTTGGTCGTTCTTGTTTTTTGTTACGTACTAAATTATCTGTATATAGTAATGCAATTGTGAGTGGTACTTTATGTTAGCTTATGTTAATGCAAATTGTCCAAATATAGTAACATTTTGTATATTATAGCTTATTACCTAACTTACATAACTATTTACTAATTTATGTACCTGGCCAACCAACCGATCTAAACTAATAGTTTATTTCTATCATTAGGTAGTGAAAATATATTAACGCTCTTGTAAACACGCGACATTTTATATATTTTTAAACACGAGATTCGTGACAATTTCTAATGGTAAACCCCTGGAAGTAGAAATTTAAACTAACTAAAAAATCTATTACTGATTCCAGTGATACACATGTGTCAAGCGCGCCCCCAACCGTTCAGGGTGCAAGTGATCGGTTCACAAAGGTTAGAGAGTCTGATTATTTTTTCTTGCGGTTCCGAATCTGTTCTCAGAATGTCCAAAATTACACGGCATCGTACAGTTAACCCCCTTAAGGACAGAACGTGAAATAATCTGTTTTTTTTTTTAATTAATTTTAACTCATTGGAGCATGGCAGCTCACCGAACTAAATCGTGATGGATTTATTTGGGTCCCTGGGCATCCAACATACTACGATTATCGATTTTTAAGCTATGGACCTCGAAAGTCACATTGTCGAAATGGAACGATTCTTTCTTGTATTTTAGTATTTACGCAGTTGTTTCGAGTCGAATTTTTAGTGAACATAATCTGGGATCGTCCTTTGAGAAGAATTGAATCTGGAGTCATGACTCGTCCAATAAGCCTACTTCCGAGCCAATACGACAGCTCACGGAACTAAATCGTGCCAGATTAACTAGGCCTCTGGGCATCCAATACAAGTATCGAAAAGATACTGCGATTATTCGTTTTAAACCTATGGGCCTCGAAAGTCACGTTGCCAAAATTGATACCCTTGACTTCGACCTCCCTTGTATACCACTATTTGCATTTGTTTTGAGTCAAATGTTTAGTGAACATACGATCTTGTCTGAAAAATGGAGACTGCTTCACTATTTATTTAATAAAAAATGTTATTTACAACGTGAGACCATTATTTTTTTTTGTATGGCAACACGGATACCCAGAGAAAAATAATAAATTAAAAGCGAGTTCCTACCGTCAAAAACCTTAGTGCTGTAAGTAGTATACCATTTGATTTCTTCAAAAAAACCCAACTGCTCCAGTTTATATTCGATAAAAAAAAGATTTTCTATTATTATAATTCTTTTCACGCCGAAAACTGGTAAAAGTAAAACCCCGCCTCATGGTTGATATAAATCTGTGTTAAAATAAAATTATAATATAATAATTTATCTATCATCTATGACTGTTAGCAGTCTTTTTCGATTTTATACATTTCCATTAACCCCGTTTGTCTTCAATTACTTAAGAGCGACACCAATATCGATCAACCTGTCAAAACCACAATTTTTGACACCATGAACAAAGATGGTATAGAATATAGTGTAATATAATATATAAAATAATCAACCATCGTAGAATAATATCATGTATTTCTCGTGAGTTATATTAGGATAAACAAAGGATAAAATGTGGATATAGAATATAGACGCCTAATGTATACTTTCCTAAATCCATGTTCACGTTGTAACTCATACAACAGTTTAGTGAAACTTTATAATGTAGGGACACAGTCCGACCCTCTAAGAAAAATCAATAACTCGATTCTAATTTTTCAAGTAAAAATTTACATACTATTTTTTTATGTTTTTTAAACTATTTTTATCATTTTTCAGCATTAAATACAGTCTGTATTTTTTCGTCATATATTCGCGCTGTGAGCGGTTTTTATTATTTTTGCATTTGTATGTTTTAGACAATTTATACAACGCAAAGATTAAAATTAATAACGCTATAATAAACGTATTTCATAAAAGTTTGTTATTTTTCAAAAATGTTATTGACTTAAGGTTTTCGTTAACATTTTGTAAAGTTTTACATTTATATGTTGTATTTTCAAGATTAATAAAAGTTGATGAGCTTTACCGCGTTATTAATAAAATATTTTCGATGAAAGTTTGGTCTATATATTTCATGGTTGCATTGAATCTTCAACTTTTGTTCCTTAAAAATATCTACTAAATGCGTACCACGCTGAAAATTTTCGTTGAAAATGTTTCCTCTATATACATAACTGATGCTAAAATTTGCGTATTTTCGTATTGACTATATCAATTTGTTATTAATATTCTCGCCCGTTTGCTGTATAATGACACTCGCGGCTTTTGCAACGGTTACTGCTTCTTTGTTTTCCAACGGCAATCCATCACAAAACAGCGATAATTTATCGATTACTTTTCCCGTTTTAATTTCCAAACTTTGTGTTCTTTTTGGTCAAACGATTTTTCTTCTATTGGCATATCCGCAATTTCCAGTGTTTATGCAAATAACTTTCCCCGTCAGGTTTTGAATGATGTTTCGCATACGTCGATATTTGTAGTTCTATCAAATTTTGAAAATCTGCTGTAATCTCCAGTTATCGTATGATATTGTTCGTGCGTATTCGATGTGTGAAATTTTGTACAGTGGATATCCCAGTTTCGATGTACTTCAGTCACCACTATTGTAGTGTATTATTATATATAAAATAATCAACCATCGTAGAATAATAATATCAGAGACTAGAAAGTCTGTGTTTTAATGCAAACGATGAAATGTGGATATATGATATAGATGCCTCCACTATTGTTTTTAACTCGTATACAGAATTTTCCTTCCTGTGCAGATGTCTGAGTTTGGACACGCCCTTGTAGTTGACAAAATTAAACCCTGGCAATAATAGTTTTTGACTTCCAATTGAGTTACTTGCATTTGTAACTTCCCGTAGTTATTGCTAGTGAATTATTACCATTTTTATGCCAGGTTCAAAAAGTTCTCCGATGAATATTGAGAGTTACGTACCATTAAATGCGGTAACTCTTCGGATTCTTCGTTTTTTGGGTACTCGAAAGTTATCCTAAAATATGCGCAAGTAAATTCTGTTTATAAATACCCCTCGATGTTTTCCTAACTAAGACACAGCTGTCTTTAGGATACTTTTCCACTAGAGACCACAACAATTTTTTGTCACTACGGTAAGAAAATATCGACTTGCGGTTTTTAGCTTCCACTTCCGATGCTAGTTCGGGTCTGAAACTTCGTTAGGAAAAATTTTAGGTGGGAGTTCTGGGAATTCGGCGTACCACCACTTTCACAAAAGTTATGGACTGATTAACGGAAGTGTGTGCTTAAGCGCCCACATTTAAGCCTTCGGGTTAAATACACATCTGCGCATACGACACATGGGTTCAGGGCGAACCCTCCCCATAAAAGATACATCCCGGAGGTTAACCAGACTTAGCTAGTCTGATAGAGTTTTGTCTTGCGGTTCCGAATCTGTTTTCAGAATGTCCAAAATTCTACTCCTTCATACAGTTAACCCCTATAGAAACCAAACGTGTCATGTTTTCTAAATCATAATAAATTGTGTACCTTTTTTGGTCCAGTTTTTGGCCTATAACGGGTCACGTGTTAAGAATTAGGGGTCGGTCCTCTGAGAAGCCAATCCGACATACTTCACGAAATTACAGTTTTGACTTAAATTCGCCCGGTCTATGAAAGTCAAAGTTTTACATTACCAAAAGTTCGTACAATTGATTATTCCCGAGTTATGGTAATTTTAAAAAGTGAAATACGGGTATAACTGTACGAAGGAGTATAATTTTGGACATTCTGAAAACTGATTCGGGACCGCAAGTCAAAACTCTACCAGACTACCTAAGTCTGGTTAACCTCTGGGTTGCATATTTTAGGGGGGTTGGCTCTGGGCACATGTGTACGACAAATCTATCCAGAGTCGCCCCTACCCCTTCAGGCAGCAATTAAGCCGTTAACGAGACTTAGCCAGTCTGATAGAGTTTTTTCTTGCGGTTCCGAAAACCGCTAAAGGCCCAAAACACCTTTTTAACTCATGGGGGCATGGCAGCTCACCGAATTAAATTGTGCTAGATTAAGTAGGCCACTGGGCATCCGATAAAAGTATCCAAAACATACTGCGATTGTTAGCGGATCAAAGTCAATTTTATCCATATTGGACAAAGTGACTTTCGAGGTCCATAACTTTAAAGGAAATAATCGCAGTATGTTTCGGATACTTTTATTGAATGCACATTGGCCTACTTAATGTAGCACGAGTTAATCTACTATAAGTTTAAATTAACGTTTTAGAAAAAAAAGGTGTTTTTGCCTTTATCGGTTTTTGGGGGTTAACTGTACGAAGTAGTATAATTTTGAACATTCTGAAAATAGATTCGGAACCGCAGGAAAAACTCTATCAGACTAGCTAAGTCCCGTTCACCGCTTAATTGTTGCCTGAAGGGTTAGGAGGGGGGCAACTGGATAGCTGTGTACGAGTAATGATTGTCCAGGAAATTAATTTCTATATGAAAATTCTCGTATTTTAGTAGTTTCAAGGGTAGTGCAATAATAATCATGAAACCCTATGTAACAGGTGTAAGCTATGCTTCTCATGGTCGGTATTTCTTCCCAAATTGGTATATTGCTTGGTTTCCTGCTTCCAATCCACGATAGCTTCCTAGTTGGTCGCATAGGCAGGTATATGATTGCTTCTTTTGTTTACCTGCAGTAAATAACATGTGAATATGCTGGGAAATAACATGTGAATTTACTGGGAAATTTCTGCTCTTCAAAATGAGTGATAATTGTTAATATCGCAAATATCACCTTACTGGATACAGGTGCTTTCTACGTGGAGGTCCGCCATGGGAAGAAATATTTTTGGCGGGTTGAATATCTCGTTGCTACATTATCGTTATTATATAAATAGATATTTTTTTGCACCCTTTTTTTACTTTCACACTAACATTTTGAACATTATATATTATATTATTTATTGGGAGAGAATGTTTGAGCTCTATTTTCAAATTTGCTCATGGATGTAAGATAAAAAGAACGCAGCTAAGCAAAGAGACAGAGCGGCGTGCCTTCAATTCTAACTCCTTAGAAAAATACGAATGAAAGAGAAACTGAAAGCTAAAATTTCAAAAAATCTATGTAAAAATATGTACTCACCTCTCTCTCCTTAGTAGTACGGTCTGCTAATTTCACTTCATAAATAAATAATTAAGACTTCATAAAAATAGCAGAAGATACGTCTATTGCCTTTATTATAATAATTGAGCGTTTTGGAGTATAACGAGTATGCCTAGATATTTAATACATCAAAGCTGACAATACCACAGAGACTTAAGTTTACATTTCGTTCGTATTCTTCTTAGGAGTTAGCATGCTAGGCACGCGGCTCGGTATTTCTACTTACCTCTCGTCCTAATTATCTTAGACATTTATGGAAATAAGAAAGTAGAGGTGCATAATTCTCTTCTAATAAATAATATAACTTATTTCGTACGTTAAGTATGTAATAAAGAGCTATGGCTTAAGTTTGAATTTCGGACTATTTCCTTTATCTGCTCCTGTTTCTACACGCCGACCGACACCTCGCAGAAAGTATCTATACTCAGGCGGGACGATTTTGGATATTAGCATACAATTATATAGAAATGAATTAATAAGCAATACTAATATAATTTTCAAATACCCACATAGAACAGGCTAAGTTTACTGGACTAACCTGTATGTCGATGGCCTTCGTTGGAGTTTTTTTCTGTCTGCGATCGGGCCTGAATTGGGTTAACATATTTGATGGTTATTCGGGTACCTTACCTTTGCTAGTTATTGCGCTATCTGAAGTCCTTGTGGCAGCTTGGATTTATGGCGTGGACAAAATGGAGGAAGATATCCTGTTTTGCTGTGGCTTTAAATCGCGACTTCAGCCATTTTGGAATGCATGTTGGAAGTTCATTTCACCCATTATGCTTGGAATCATTATACTCATTTCCCTTATTGATTTGGGAACAGATGAAGTCGAAGGTGTGTGTTGTTAACTTAGAATTCTAATTTAGCACTTGAACTTTTCGAACTTTTTCGAACTTTTCGAACATCACAACAAAGTGTCCTATTGGGATGGAGTTCCAAATAATTCGACAGGTGTCGTTCCCGGAATGGGATCGAAACCGGCGCCCACCTTTGCCAAATTTGCTATATTTCTGATACTGCTTATTCCACTCTCCTGGATCCCGGGATTCTTCGTGTTTTTCACCAAAAAGGGTAAAAAAGGAAAACATAAACACGCAAAAAATACTGAAGATAAAAAACGCTTTGGTAAGAAAATTCAATCTATTGGTAACAGTGTCCATTTTATTGAATTTTCAGCATGTGTTTCGTTTCTAATATCACTACCTCTAACAACTTACGTCTATTTAGTTAAAATCCGAGTGTAAGCTCTGATACGGTATAGCTTGGTCAAGTGACAATTTTGATTTGTGACTTGTACAGTTAGAAGTTTAGTACAGTTGTGTTAGCTTATGGCTAATGCGTCAGAATGACAAATTTGTAACTTGAAAAAGAATGACACCTTCGGGGATCGAACCCGAGTTAACGGTCTGACAGAACGGCGTGATACCACTTCACTAAGGCGCCACGACTAAACTCACAATTGTTAACAGTTGCAAATGGATTTTCCTAATTCAGAATTTCATTATACCAACTATTAATAACAACCTGATCATGAAAATCTCTTCAATTCTCACCATTAAGAATAATACGAATGAAAGATTAACTTGAGTCACTGTGGTACTGTCAGCTTTGAAGTGTTAAATGTGTTGGCGTATCCATTAATAGAGAGATATACCAACTATTAATAAGAATCTCTCTTCAAACATAATATTCCTATAGACTTACTATACTACGTTCTCACTTTACAAGTCACACGTTACACTTGTCCCAATCCTTAGCTAAATCGTATCAGATATTTTACCTGGGATGTTTGCTAGATATGTAAGCTAACTTCAGACTAATATATGATGTCCCAAATGTCGATAACCGTAATTGGGAGATTTTCAGGATAAAAGAAACCATCCAAATCTATATCCTAAATATGCTTATGGTTCCGCATCAAATACAGATTTATTATTATAAGTCAGGACCAATAATAAGTTATGAAAAACCCACAAAATTCTTAATCTCCATCTATTATTCAGAAAAAATTGGCGTTTAGCAGATTTAGGATATGTATTGTGGTCGGTTTAAGCATGACTCACTAATTAACCTGCAGCTTAATATATTACAAAACAAGCGAAACTATTTTCAGAATGTCCAAATTTATAGGCCTTCGTACAGTTAACCCCCTCTAAAGCAAAACTGGTGGAGAAGACCTTTTTTAAACGTTAATTTTAACTCATCGGAGCAGGGCAGCTCACCGAACTAAATCGTGCTAGATTAATTAGGCCCCTGGGCATCCAATGAAAGTACCCAAAACATACTGCCATTCTTTGTTTTAAAGCTATGGACCTCGAAAGTCACAAGAAAGTCACAAGAATTCGGGGTCGGTGCTCTGAGAAGAATTGGAGCTTGAGTCATGAGGCGTCGAATAAGCCCACTTTCGAGCCAATCCGACATACTTCACGAAATCACTAAATAACAGGTCTATGAGAAAATCTATCAAATACCTTTACAATTTGATATGTTATACGGTTTGGCCTCACGATCAAAGTTTTACATTACGAAAAGTGCGTACAATTGATTCTGCTCAAGTTATAGTAATTTTAAAAAGCAAAATATTGTGAATCTGTTTGTCTTTAGAGGGCGTTAACTGTACGAAGGCGTATAAATTTGGACATTCTGAAAATAGATTCGGAACCGCAAGAAAAACCTATCAGACTGGCTAAGTCTCGTTAAAAGTTTAGGTGCTTCCTGAAGGGGGAGGGGCCACTCTGGATAGGTGTGTGTCATGGGGGTAAGTTATTGAACGGTTTCAAGAATTAGATTACTTTGAACAAAATGTAATTGTGTAGAGCAATATTGGTATTCTCGATCGAAGTTCGCAAATAAGAGGCACTTCACGCGAAAACTTGATGTATCGGATTTACCCCCAACCGCCGTTAAGGACTTACCGGCGTCATTCTTACATATATTACGGATTTATATTAACTAGGCCCCTGGGCATCCAATACAAGTATCGAAAACATACTGCTATTATACGTTTTAAACCTATGGACCTTGAAATTCACATTGCCAAAATAGACATAATTGACGTTTTTAGTTGAGATCTTGGCCGGGTTTGTAAATATCGGAACAGAGGTAGTGCCAGGAAATCTCATGGAATGGTGACTGAAAAACTATTAAATTATCCCGCGTTACTTTGATATCTTCTATTTTAATTACATTTTGTATTAACCAAATTGACCAACCAGAAGTCTTCACTATCAAAATTAATGTTGGATACATTTAGACTTAAACTAATTACAACTATTTTATTTTAGTTCAAATGGATGTCATTAACGATGAAAATAAAAACTACTGATAAATACAAGTGGGTTGATTGGAAAATAGATTTGCAATTCTCGCACAAAAATCTGTATTTCCCATTATTGCGTAAAAGATAGATAACCTGAAGTATTCAACAAAACGACATGATAAAATGCTGAACAACTAAAAAGCAAACAATTTTATTTCATGAAAACTTGTTTGTTGAAAAACATTTACCCATGTAAAGCTGAGCTTATAGGCTGAATTTCAGCATACCAGATTCTTGAAAATCATATGCAGCGTTTTCAGGTGAGCACACTGGTATAAATTTGAGTTTTTGAAATTTTTTTGAAATTTTTGAAATTTTGTCCGAAAAATGCTAATTTATTTCCAAATCGATCATTGCCAATGACTCTGCAAACAAGCTTTAATTATTTGTATATTGGAAAGTGGAATGTGTTCCATTTACCTTCTGAGTACTTTTAAACTGAGAGTCCATGGTTATACTGATAATTATATCCGCTCGTTTAACTCATGGACGAGCTCACGTTTTTATGTACCAAATGTGTGTCTACCGGCGTTGGTAATAATTCGCGGATAAGTTTGGTGCAGCTTTTAGGTATAAATTCTTATGGCGAATATTAACCAATTGTCGGATATTATATGATATAGCTAGTTTAGTTATTATCCGACTCGAATATATCCTCTAGTCAACCTACTGTCATTCCTTGATAAGTTTTGATGAATTCGTCAACACTTATCACGAAATGCCGGCAGGTTTCTCAGAGGATATACTAAATAAATTTTATAACATTTTAGGAAATCGAAAATTTTGTATTAATAAAATTTTCTGGTGACTTGAGCAGTATCTAGAATATTCTCATTGCACCAGAATTAAATATTGGCTTATTATTACCAAGCCATCGCTTTTATTTACTCCAACGTAAGGCTAATACTATTCCATACTCGTACGCTAAAATAATTTCTGCTAAAAGTATCACATTGTATATGATATAAATTACATCTATATGAAATGGTAAAGGAGTCGCTTTATTGTCTGCTAACTTTAAAATTGAAGTACGTCCCATCTTGTCACTATTGACTGTGATAGTCTCCATATCCCAAATCGGCGCTCTGTGGACGTTTTGTGCTAATTTGGTAGAGGCAGCAGTGGGCGGAGACGGGCGTTTACTCAGGCTCCTGGAAGAAGGTAAAAATAAAGGTAAGTGTTATTATGTCCCAGTCCTTTGCCCGAGAAATATCATTACTACTTGTAATTATTAGAAGACTTATCACTTAATAAAAGAAAGACTTAGCACAAAATTTGACATCCGTTACTTTGTTTAACATTTATACCGTAACCAATTTAGATATATTCAAAAGAGTACTACCATTAGATCGCTAAGGACCGAAGCTTTAATTATGCAAAATTTGAAGGCATTTCCGCTGATCGTTTACGAGTAAATAGGAAACGAATAACACTTATGGATTTATTACTCTACATTTGGGATGAAAGAATCAACTCAGGAAACACTTCGACTTGAATATTAACTCTCGGGCACCATTAAGGTAAAATAATTTGTGTATAAGAAATTAATGACTTCCAGCTCACAACTAGAGGCTTTCATACGCACAGTCATAGGATTAGCCAATGTAAAAAACCATTTATTTTTATATTTTGGAAAATTTCGAAAATGTCAAGTGTCAAAAATCGTAACCGTTCCTTATAAATAGCACACTTAGCCCTAATATTTCAAGAAAAACTATTGTAAGAAAACAGGGCATTTCTAAAAGCTCGAAAACGGTTGCGGATGTGTACAAAGCGATCAAGGATATTTTTTCATGTGTTAGAGGGTCTTGGTTTTGTATATTCCGATTACAGGAGCCTTATTTGTGACACCTGCATCATATTAAAACAAATAAATGTATCTCATTTGTATCAAAGTCATTTCGTTATTTTGAAGCTAAATATTTCATTAAAAAACTGCTCGTTTCTATTACGGTTAGGCGCAATTAGAAGGGTTAACACGCCAACCTACTTTTTCTCTCTACTTTAACCTAATGTTTTATTTAACCCTAACATTTTGCGTGTGTCAGGTTCTAATTGTGATATTTATAAGGAACCGTAACGATTTTCGATACTTGACAATTTCGAAATTTTCCAAAATATAAAAATAAACTGTTTGTTACATTGGCTAATCCTATGATTGTGCGTATGAAAGCCTCTAGTTGTGAGCTGAAAGTCATTACTTTCTTATAAAAACATTATTTTACCTTATTAGTGTCCGAGAGTTCATATTTAAGTCGAAGTGTGTCCTGGGTTGACTTTCTCCACTGCTTTCTTTTTCGTCCCAAATGTAGACTAATACATCTATTTACTCGTATCTTATTTACTGGTAAACGATCCTTTGAAGATATCTACTTTGGTTACGGTATAAATTTTAAACAAAGTAACGGATATCAAATTTTGTGCTAAGTCTGCCTTTTAATAAGTGATAAGTCTTCTAATAATGATAAGTAGTAATGATATTTATCGGGCAAAGCACTGGGACATAATAACACCTACCTTTATTTTTGTCTTCTTCCAGTAGTCTCAGTAAACGCCCGTCTCCGCCCACTTCTGCCTCTACCAAATTGCACAAAACGTCCACAGAGCGCCGATTTGGGATATACGTGAGGAGATCTATGATTCTCAATTTTTCTATATATTTTCACCAACTGACATGATGTATTGCTATTATTCTTTAACTTTACTCTTGCTCTTGAAGATTGCATTCTTCAGATATTATATCTTGTCTTTGACACATTCCATTATGATGCAGTTAACTCGTTCAACTTGTTAGAGATTGAAATTAACATGATGACAAAATTAACAGGCAGTGAGTATTTGGTCTACGAATAGAAAGAAAAAAATGCTTAAGCTTGAGGAACAAACCAATCAGATTGAAAATGGAACAGTAGATGTTCAATCGGCTTTTGATACGCCCCTTATTATGTGTTCTCCTTCGTCTACACCTAGTCACTATAATTGAGGTTACATCAATGATAACGTTAAAATTGGTAGTCGTGTATTTTCAATTCAAATTATACTTGTGCATAGCCTTTGTAGCAGTGTTGTAGTAGAAAAAACATACACCGATGCAACGTGAACTTTTTTGCAGAAGATCCAAATGGTTTGCTAACTTCAACTTTAATTAGACTTGTACCTAGCCCTTATAACAGTGTTGTAGTAGAAAAAATAAGTGTTTTAACACGTTAACTAAATATAGACGAAAGAACAGACCACAATACTGCTTTCGATAGGTTTTTTAAACTCTTCAGTTTCATAATCAAATTCTATCATTTGGGTGTTGGTAAATAGAAGAAAACAAAATTGAGAATTGTGTGTCCGATTTAACAACCCGGTACCTAGTAGACATAATTAACAACTATTTGCGTAATTATTATGGGGCGTTCAATGTAAGGAAACAGTTTCCTTACATTCTCCCCCTTACCATATCTTTTTTTGCATTTGTTTTGAGTCAACTTTTTAGTAAACATACGTTGTGATCTTGGGTCGGTTTCTGCATCGTACTAAACTGGAAAGTGAAAAATTCGTGATTTTGTCACTTTTTGAAAATTTGTACTTTAGGTCCTAAAGTACAAATTTTCAAAAAGTGACAAAATCACGAATTTTTCACTAAAGTTTAGGAATCCCATTTTTGGCCTATAACTAGGTCACGTGTTAAGAATTCGGGGTCGTTCCACCGAGAAGAATTGAAGCCCACTTTCAAAACCCGATTGGCTCGAAAACAAAGGAATCACATTTTTGACTTCTAGTGGTTATAACTACATAAGGGATTGACTCAAAACAATTTCCAAAAAAGGTATTTCGGATAGTCTGAGAACAGATTCTAAACTGCAAGGAAAAACTCTATGAGACTCCGATGTGTCCGATAGTTTGCATCACCCTATTCCATTATCAGTCGAGATCTTCAGCAGCTGTTAGTTTTGTTGTCATTGGACTTTGAGTTGAAGAATTGCTACACTATATCGGAATTCCTTTTTATTCTTGTATACCTTTAATACTCATTAGCTAATGGAAACCTCTTCTGCTCTCAAACGCCTATCCAAAGTGCCCCCTACCCCTTCAGGAAGCAGGTGATCGGTTAACGAGACTAAGCCGACCGGTTCCGAATCTGTTTTCAGAATGTCCAAAATTATACTCCTTTGTACAGTTAACCGCCCAAAAACACCTTTTTTTCTAAAACGTTAATTTTAACTCATGAGGGCATGGCAGCTCACCGAACTAAATCGTACTAGATTAAGTAGGCCCCAATAAAAGTATCGAAAACATACTGCGATTATTTCCTTTTAAGATTCGAAAGTCACATTGCAAAAATCGACACAATTGACTTTGACCCCCCTTAACATGGGGTTTTTTGTAGCTGTTCTGAGCAAAATGTTTTCTGAACATACGTTGGGAAAATGGCCGGGGTCTGCACTAGTGAAAAATTAGTGATTTTGTCACTTTATTAAAAATTTAGAAGGAATAATCGCAGCACGATTTAGTTCGGTGAGCTGCCATGCCCCCATGAGTTAAAATTAACGTTTTTGAAAAAAGGTGTTTTTGGGGGGTTAACTGTACGGAGGAGTATAATTTTGGACATTCTGAAAACAGATTCGGAACCGCAAGAAAAAAATCTATCAGACTGGCTTAGTCTCGTTAACCGATCACTTGCTTCCTGAAGGGGTAGGGGGGTACTTTGGATAGGCGTTTCTCAGATAGTCTTGCGTAATTATATGCTTAATGCTAAATCCACCTTAAATTTACCTTTACATAAGAAAGCTACGGCAGTGTCTTTAAATTTCGCAGTGAGAGAGGGCCAATTGAGCGTCTATATTTGGCCCACGACATTAGGTACATGGAGGAAAAGGTCTTTGCAAACATATTATAAAGCTGAAAGGAGCTTGACAAATGTTTGGTTTGATATGCAATATATTGGGAAAAGTTATAGAAGTTGTCTTGAATTGATAAACTTTCCCCTCTGTGCATGATTGAAATAATTAATAAGGTGCATCTAAATGCAGGTTGATTCGTACCCAATCATAATGCTCAAGCACTCACAAGGTATAGTCGGTCTACCTACACACCGATATTACCCTGCAAATATGTTTAATACAAAATAGTTCCCAATTTTGATTCGTGATTGATCATGTGAGTTCGAAACTAGTGTAATATCCCTTTAAACGTGAATTACATCATTTATGTGAGTGTTGTCTCTCGAAGCGAGTAACACCCATCGGCTTTTTGACGCACCAAGCGAGTAGTTATTCATTTCACTGTAACTATGAACCTAATACATATTTTTTAATGAAATTTAGGGCATTAGATGGCTGAATGCTGAGGCTTT